>BLSH010306994.1:1285503-1297422 GCA_018402905.1 Glandirana rugosa
ACGGTGAATACTTTACGAACATTAATTTTAAATCATATGGTATCATTGTAGACTGTTTTTCTAGTTTTTTGTGACTTCGTCGTCTGAAACACTTTTAATCATAAACACAGTAAGAGTTTTGAAAACCGGTCCGACATGATCCGTTAAACATCATATCCCCAGTCGTCATACATTACATCTCAAGTTTCCGGTCATCATACATTGTGTGTCACGTGAACAGTCTCATCCATCGTATATCCCCAACTAAATGATTTCGACCTCTCACGTTTGAGACCACGTCGACACATACTATCGGTTAGTCGAAGATTGAAGTCGGTCCGGGACAAAGTTCGGGTTCTGTCCGGACCCGAACCCGGACTTTGACCCGAAGTTCGGCCGAACCAGCAGAACCCGGACTTCTAGAAGTTCGCTCAACTCTACTTACAGGTTTTATTGTCAAAGCTTTATTGAACAAGCTGAAGTTAGAAGCTGATTGGCTATCATACACAGCTGCACCAGAGTTTGCACTCTCCAGCTTTAGTAAATCAACCCCTATATGCTACCTACTCTGACAAGTGCACTGTGTGTTACATACTACTGGCCTTTGAACTCTACATTACATACTGCTGACCCCTATACTACAAATTGCCTAGTACAGCCTGGCCAAAAGTTTTGAGAATGACACAAATACTAATTTTCACAAAGTCTGCTGCTTCAGTGTTTTTTGATCTTTTTGTCAGATGTTACTATGGTATACTAAATTTTAATTACAAGCATTTCATAAGTGGCAAAGGCTTTTATTGTCAATTACATTAAGTTTATGTAAAGAGTCAATATTTGCAATGTTGACTCTTCTTTTTCAAGACCTCTGCAATTCGCCCTGGCATGCTGTCAATCAACTTCTGGGCCACATCCTGACTGATGGCAGCCAATTCTTGCATAATCAATGCTTGGAGTTTGTTAGCATTTGTGGGGTGATTTTGTTCACCTACCTCTTTAGGATTGACCACAAGTTCTTAATGGGATTATGGTCTGGGAAGTTTCCTGACCATGGACCCAAAATGTTGATGTTTTGCTCCCCAAGCCACTTAGTTATCAGTTTTGCCTTATGGCAAGGTGCTACATTGTGCTGGAAAAGCTATTGTTCCTCACCAAACTGTTCCTGGATAGTTGGGAGAAGTTGCTCTCGGAGGATGTTTTCGTACCTTTCTTTATTCATGGCTTTATTCAAGGCAACATTCTGAGTGAGCCCACTCCCTTGTCTGAGAAGCAACCCCACACATGAATGGTCTCAGGATGCTTTACTGTTGGCAGGACACAGGACTGATGGTAGCACTCACCTTTTCTTTTCCGGACAAGGTTTTTTCTGGATGCCCCAAACAATCGGAAAGGGGATTCATCAGAGAAAATGACTTTACCCCAGCCCTCAGCAGTCCAATCCTGGACCTTTTCGCAGAATATCTGTCAGTTCCTGATGTTTCTCCTGGAGAGAAGTGGCTTCTTTGCTGCTCTTCTTGACATCAGGCCATCCTCAAAAAGTCTTCTCCTCACTGTGCATGGAGATCCACTCACATCTGCTTGCTGCCATTTCTGAGCGAACGCTGCACTTGTGATGCCCCAATCCCGCAGCTGAATCAACTGTAGGAGACGGTCCTGGTGCTTGCTGGACTTTATTGGGCGCCCTGAAGCCTTCTTCACAACAATTAAACTTCTCTCCTTGAAGTTCTTGATGATCCGATAAATGGTTGATTTAAGTGTAATCTTAGTAGCAGCAATATCGTTGCCCGTGAATCCCTTTTTGTGCAAAGCAATGATGACTGCACGTGTTTTCTTGCAGGTAACCATGGTTAACAAAGGAAGAACAATAATTTCAAGCACCATCCTCCTTTAAAGATGGATACATACTATACAATTATCTTTAGATTTTTTCCTTTAGACTTACTAAAACCATATATTATGAAGTCAAACCTAAACACTTTCAATTTGTATGCCATCAGGCCCTTGCACTACATAGTTGAAGGTAAATCTAAAGGAAATTGAACAAAAGTTTTAGTGTGTATCCAGCTTTAAAGCCTCAAGTCTGTTATTCTAACTAACTCAAGAGTCATTTCCACTCTTGTCATCGTCAACACTGACACCTGTTTTAACTAGAGAATCAATGACATAATGTCAGTTGGTACTTTTGTGGCAAAGTTGAAATGCAGTGGAAATGGGTTTTTTTTGGAATTAAGTTCATTTTCATGGCAAAGAGGGACTTTGCAATTAATTGCAATTCCTCTGATCACTCTTCATAACAATCTGGAGTATATGCTATTTGCCATCATAGAAACTGAGACAGGAGACTTTGTGAAAATTAATATTTGTGTCATTCTCAAAACTTTTGACCTCTGAACTCTGTGCTACTTTTCACTGACCTCTGAAATCTTCTAGTGATTTATTACCTCTTTCCCAATGTTCAGGTAGATTACCATCTCTCTAGGGTTACTCTCTTCTACTATGAGGGGTGCAACCTCTGTAGACATACTAAGGACATAGTTAGAGATTTGGGCCCTGCTGTAAGAGACATGTTAGAAAAAAAAAATGCTGGAGATCATTGCCATTATAATCCCTTAAAAGCCAAATACCACCTTAAAATTACAGGCACCACATTTGATATTCCTCTCAGCAGGTTCCATTGTAAAAGGTTGCAGAAAACAAGTAAACAAAAAAAGAAAGAAGACTAGACAGCACAAGAAGAGGAGGAAAGAGTAAAAGAAATAACCAAATCATTTTGTTGGTAGAATTACAATTACCCCCGGCATGTCTAGGGTATTAAATGAATTCACTCTAATACTGCTTGACCACTATTCCATTATTTTCCTTACACAAGTAACACACATGACTCAAACTGGAGTTTAATGGCCATAGCAGCAGTCGATTAACAAATTGTATACAACATACAGTATCTCACAAAAGTGAGTACACCCCTCACATTTTTGTAAATATTTTATTCTATCTTTTCATGTGACAACACTGAAGAAATGACACTTTTCTACAATTTAAAGTAGTGAGTGTACAGCTTGTATAACAGTAAATTTGCTGTCCCCTCAAAATAATTCAACACACAGCCATTCATGTCTAAACCGTTGGCAGCAAAAGTGAGTACACCTTTAAGTGAAAATGTCCAAATTGGGCCCAGAGTGTCAATATTTTGTGTGGCCACCATTATTTTCCAGCACTGTTTTTACCCTCTTGGGCATGGAGTTCACCAGAGCTTCACAGGTTGTCACTGGAGTCCTCTTCCACTCCTCCATGACAACATCAATGAGCTGGTGGATGTTAGAGACCTTCACTCCTCCACCTTCCGTTGGAGGATGCTCCACAGCTGCTCGATAAGGTTTAGGTTTGGAGACATGCTTGGCCAGTCCATCTACTTTACCTTCAGCTTCTTTAGCAAGGCAGGGGTCATCTTGGAGGTGTGTTTGGTGTCGTTATCATGTTGGAATATTGCCCTACGGCCCAGTCTCTGAAGGGAGGGGATCATGCTCTGCTTCAGTATGTCAAAGTACTATTGGCATTCCTGGTTCCCTCCCCAGTGCCGGCCGCACTCATGCAGCCCCAGACCGTAACACTCCCACCACCATGCTTGACTGTAGGTAAGACACACTTGTCTTTGTACTCCTCACCTGGTTGCCGCCACACATGCTTGATACCATCTGAATCAAATGTGGATGAGACAAACGTTTATCTTGGTCTCATCAGATCAGAGGACATGGTTCCAGTAATCCATGTCCTTAGTCTGCTTGTCTTCAGCAAACTGTTTGTGGGCTTTCTTGCGCATCATCTTTAGAAGAGGCTTCCTTCTGGGACGATAGCCATGCAGACCAATTTGATGCAGTGTGCAGCGTATGGTCTGAGCACTGACAGGCTGACCCCCCCACCCCCACCCCTTCAACCTCTGAAGCAATGCTGGCAGCACTCATATGTCTATTTACCAAAGACAAACTCTGGATATGATGCTGAGCACATGCACTCAACTTATTTGGTCCACCATGGCAAGGCCTGTTCTGAGTGGAACCTGTCCTGTTAAACCATTGTATGGCCTTGGCCACCTTGCTGCAGCTCAGTTTCAGGGTCTTGGCAAACTTCTTATAGCCTAGGCCATCTTTATGTAGTGCAATAATTCTTTTTTTCAGATCCTCAGAGAGTTCTTTGCCATGAGGTGTCATGTTGAACTTCCAGTGACCAGTATGAGAGAGTGAGAGTGATAACATCAAATTTAACACACCTGCTCCTCATTTACACCTGAGATCTTGTAACACTAATAAGTCACATGATACCGGGGAGGAAAAATGTCTAATTGTGCCCAATTTGGACATTTTCACTTAGGGGTGTACTCACTTTTGTTTCCAACAGTTTAGACATTAATGGCTGTGTGTTGAGTTATTTTGAGGGGACAGCAAATTTACACTGTTATACAAGCTGTACACTCACTACTTTACATTGTAACAAAGTGTCATTTCTTCAGTGTTGTCACATGAAAAGATATACTAAAATATTTACAAAAATGTGAGGGGTGTACTCACTTTTGTGAGATACTGTAAATAACATATAAAAATGCAATACAATTTGAATGTGTAGCACTACCCCTAAGGAATTAGGGGAATATTGGGGCCCGAAAAGCACAATCTGGCAACACACATTTTCCAACTTGCATCCAAACACAAGAAGCAGTCTATGGACTTGGTTTATAGAATTTATTAGGGATTTCAAATTGGACAGGGTAAAAGGGGTTATGGAATGCCCAATTTGACTCGAAGAACAACAAAGATTAGGACAGTGTCCTTCTCTGGCACACTGCAACAACAGATGCTTGACTGTGTTCCAGCTGGAACAGCAACATTTTCCCCAATGGACTGCAGGGCAGGGGCCTGGAGGCAGAACCCCCCCTTCTCTGAGGCCCCCTCCCAGGCTATACAGCAGCACCTCAACCATCCATATTTCACCCGACTCCCCTTGCTGGCCAGGCTTCACAATATTTATGGGCTGGATCAGCCACCCTACCAGGCCTCCTGCTTGGAGATTGGGCAGATTCCCATAAATATCCAGATCACCGCCCTATACCCCCGTCCACTAGCTTCTAGAAGTTTCAATAAAAACTCCAGAACCAACGGGAGGTGATAGAGGACTGGTCTGTAGAGCCTTCCAGCCTGCCCTGAATCTGAACCCTGACCTAATTAACAGACTCATGCAACTATTATGAGTCAAGTATATTTTCTCACACCTATTCTAGCACTAGACGGAGCTATAAATGAATCCCCAATATCTTAATCCGGGAAGTCTTAAGCTGGATTTAAAGAGCTGTACTATCACAAATGCTTGTCTATCACAGGGATCTCCAACCTGGCCTAAAAGGCCTTTTGCGATCTGCAATAGCTTCCACCTACATTAGGGGCAGAAAGACTACTTCCTTCTGTGTAGAGGTCCACTCCAATTGGCCCCCTGTCCTGTCCAGGGCCTATGTGTGTGCTGGTTTTATCCTCACAGGGGTGGGATGCTTTGCACCCATGTCCTAAGAGAGTGTATGCTCCTCCCCTCCTGCTTTATATATGGGTGTTGACTCCCCCCTGACATCACTGCAGGAGGGCTCTACCTAAGAGGGCCTAGCACCCGAAGACACTGTCTGCTGTAACCAGACACTATTCTGGTACAAAGCCACCTACTGGCAAAATGACTAACTTCACATGCCTACACACTCGAATCTATCAGCCTTAAATGTAAACCTCATTCATGAAATTTGACCTGGGCACATATATCTGTAGTGTTTACTTTTCTCTCTCCAAAGCCCTAAGTTCAGTGTCTTTCTGCTGCTCTGTTCCTCTGTTATCAGCATGAGTCACTTATTTCAAGCTCTCTGACACACAAGATAAAAGCAGCTGGAAATTTGTGTTGGGGTGAGTGCTATAAATAGATTAGCAGAGAGCTTTTATAGTCATAGCACAGCTTTGCATGTTTCTTCATTCCTCTACCTATATGGGGGGGGGGTTGCCTTTCCTCCAATCAGCTGTCACACATTGTATGCCAGGACTCCACACCCGCTGCTGGAAAAGGAAGAAACATTTCTAACACAATGTGCACTTTCTAAACAGTGTAGAAAGCTGCAAATATACAAATAAAACATATGCAGGTAGATTTGTTTTATCTCTGTGTATCATCTGAGGCTGTTTACTTCACTAGGTGTATGTGAGGGTTTACATCCACTTTAAGCCTCTCCAATCTTCTGGTTGTTACTCAGCACTGCAGTTCAGGTCTCCACAATGTACATCTTTTTCAAAAATGAGAGACAAAATAGATTGCTGGACAGTCTGCTTGTGTCTGATCAACAGGTTAGTACATATGCTCATGCCTTAGATCTGTCTAAAGGCCTGTCTCACTCTGACTTCTGTCTGCTTATGCATTGAATTGCTCCTGCAAAATGTTTGGATTGCTTTTTACTCTGTATGTCTTTGCTAATCCTGAAAACTGGCCCATTATCTTGGCTATTGTCAATGCACATCTAACTTTCATTGTGTTAGTCAGGTAAATATAAATTTCTGCATATGAATATTTGGTATTTCTTATTCCAGTCAGCAGGTGGAGCCCTAGGCCACTTTTCAAATATTTACCTGTCTATTCCAAGCTGATTTTTCAAAAATCCTGTTTATAGAGTTCAGTAGCTCAATCTCTAATTTCAACACGTGTTTATATCTGAGTGACACATCCCTTTCCTATCTCTCCCTGCCTGTCCTGTTCATATGGGATCCATTTGCAGTTTCTATTAGAGGCAGAATGGACTGTGCCACTACACTCGGCATATGTTAATTAACCTGGTGGATAAAACAATATCTAGATTTCACCTTTCCCAGGTCCTGACAACGATCTATGGGTTGAAAACTGTTAGATGAAAGGAATGGCATCAGACAGAAAGTGCCGCAGAGTACAAACTGAGTGGTGATTTATGCATGCACTACAAAAGGTACAGCACTGAAGATCTAATATATGTTATAATTTGAATGTGTGGCATATACAGGGATAGTTCTGTTTTAAGTGTGATTAGACCTCCTATAATAAGTGAGGTGAAACATTTTGACAGGCCACACAGTGTAATCCTAAATGTGGGTGGAAACACTGTGGTTCCTAAAGTCAACAGTTAGGGGTGCAGGCACACTCATACTTAGTAGAGGACAAAAAAGTATACCTTCCATTATTTGAACAGAGTCTTGAAGATATTTTTTTTTAATTCTTTATTTATTTATGACTTACTTATTACAAACCATATGCCAAAAAAAAGTTGCAACAAGCTAACATGGACAGTATATTGGAGAAAATAACTTGTGAATATCAATACAGGTCTATAGAAAGAAAAAAAGAAACCAAGGCACTTAACTTCAACAGCCTGTCTGATAATACTACACTGTAAAGCTAGCTAGGTACATCTGAAGTCTAGTGTGTACCATGCCCTGGATATATCAAGGAGACAGAACTTGTCTTGAAATAATCAGATAGTCAGATACAAAGATAAAACGTGTCTTATTGTACTGACAGCACGTTATTGTCAAAGATGTAGCGTAGAACTTGAGATTCCTTTAAGAAAGCCTTAGCCATTATGAAATCAAGAATGGAGTGAGGTAATGAGGGCGGAGGAGGGTAGATGGGAGGAAGGAAGGTGAGGTAGGTGCAGAGGGAGGAAAGGGCAAGGGGAAAGCCAGAGGGTTACTCTCCATGGAGGAGGCATCACCTGAGGTCTGTGAGCAGAGGTGTATCTATCAGGTGGCTTGGCCTGCAGCCAGCTTGAGGTGGGACAAGGCCTGCAAATAGCCATCAGGGCAAGTGAAATATTTAAAGGGCCTCCACCTCTCCCTAAATGTTTCCTAAGTGTTGTAAAGGGTGGCATTAATTTTTTCCATACAGAGGATACTGTTTATTTTAGAGTACCACAGGACCCTAGTCGGCAGCCGTGGCTGCCTCCAAAGCAATGGGACGTAATCCTTCTCCACATTAACAAGATGGATAGTGAGTGATTGCTTGTATTTCAGGATAGGTATTTCAGGTGGAGGAGGCATGCAACTGGGTTTCCACTTAGGTTGACCGATGTCAAATGTTTAATCGTAGTCAGCACAGCCTATCAAAAGGGCCAAAGCCTGGGTCAATACCAGAGAATATGGGACTTCATACCATAGTTTGGCTGCAGTGTCAGCATATATCTTGGACACTGCCATCCATTTTGCAGGGCACATAAGGTACACGGTACCATCTAGAAACTATTTTGTACCCCACTGCCTGATACTGGATAACAATGGATGATTTGTGTGCTAGGAGAAAGATATTTTTGGCTTGTTGAGAAGTAAATTGAGTCCCCAAATCCAATTCCTATTGGTGCACAAATGCTGGTACTGAGTCATCAGAGAGCACAGCCAAATACCCATAGAGAAGTCAAAGTGTGTGTCTGGATGGTTCCCCTTTACTACAGCGATTCATATGGTGTGAATTTGTGTGGGAATTAGTGAGACCTCTGCAAAGTCTACAAGTAGTGCCTGGGTTGAATTGTATTCCAGCAGTCCAAAGGTGGATTGGAAAGACGGATGATGTTATCCTGAGAGAGGAACCCTTCATGAGACCAAAAATCCATGAGAAACGATTGCCCCGTTGACCTAGACTCCTGAGGTTTTTGTTTGCAAAACTGTGTGTGAAGTCACAGTTACCTAAGTTCGGTGACATGGGAGAAGGCAACAGGGAGAGGTTGAGTAAAAAATGACAGAAAGTTGGTGCTACACACTGAAAAGAGCCGCTAGCAAAAAAAGGTAGTATACTCTCCCTTAAACCTTACAAAATCATTAATATTCCAGCGCACTAATAGCTATGCAATTTTTTTTATTTTGTAACAGGGGGAGGTAGGACGATAGGGGAGGGACAGAAGCATCCTCAATTCTTAGAGATTATTTAAAAATTATTGGACTTTAACATTTTGGACTAGCTAATGTGGCTGTTTATGCCTTTTTATGGTCTTAGGATTTTATGAATTTGCATGAATTTTTGCTTATTGAAGAAATAGAGATTTTATCTCTGAGCACCACTATTTACTTTATATCGTATTTGACAGTGGGCGTATATACCATTCTAGCTGTTGTATACGAGATTGATGGAAGTGCAGTGATTATATATAGTATATTTATACTATTAGAGACAGACTGAAATCAAACAGCTTCTGTTGTGCTCACATAATGTTCTGTTTCTTTGTAAAATAAATATTTATTCTAAATAGCAAAAATATAAAACAGTTATGTAAAAACAATACTCTGGTCTGTGTAGAGGTAATATAGCAACCATGGTTGAATTGGTCTGAAAGATCGGGCTAAGAAGAATTACTTAAAAGCATACAAACATGAATTGGTCCTCTTGTCCATTGTTTGATATTGTAAAGGTCTGAAAGACTGGGCTAAGAAAATGTATTTAACAATTTGTTAGAACACTCTTATTCTAAAGTTGATCATCCAAAAGCTAAGATATTGATTGGTCATCTAACCCAATAAGATTCCCTTTCTAAAGCTCAGTCTATGAGCAAAACCATGAACACATGGTTAGATGCTTGCTTCCCTTTCCTTAAAGTGGAACACAAACTAACATGATAAGTAAGGAGTGGGGAAGGGAGGATAGGTTTTGTGATAAAATTTATGTCAGACCAAGAACCGTTTTCATAGTTTTGGATAAGGTGGGGAAGGATTAGAACCCCTGTCATTTTTTACTGCTATCTTGCTATCTGTCACTCTCCTAAAGAGATTTTTGCTCAATTTTTGCTACACTGTACACAGTTTTACCTGAAAGAGAGGGAACATCTGAAACAGGGACACAGGAAAAAACAATTCACATAGTTCTAGCCTTCCCCTCTAATAAAAAAAAGGTGTTTTTTTCTGTTAATATTGCTGTTGAAGTGTTCCCCTTATTTCCTTTTTTGGTAAAACTTTGTCAGCAGGTCAGGAAATTAGAGCAAATCTCTATCGAAGCCACAGATAGCAGTTAAAACACAAAAGGGGTTCTAATCCTTCCCTACTGTATCCAAAAGTAGAACCTGGAACATTTGTGATATGCCCTGTGGGATGTTGCATATGAGCTGGGGACAACTCTCTGTATGGAAGATAGGGGTAGAGGGGCAGGAGTATAGAAAGAAAGGAAGAAAAAAGCAGAACAACCAACCTGTTCCACGGGTGTAATGCAAAGGGGTGTTAGGTATTTCCTGAGATGTAGGTGATCCAAGGGTCCTGAGCAGGGGCGTAACGATAGGGGTTGCAGGGGTTGCAATTGCAACCGGGCCCCATGGTCCAGGGGGCCCATGTGCCTCCCTTGTACACCTGAATAGGTGGGATGCCGGGGGTGGCATTTAGAGGACCCAATCTCCTCCATTTTTCTCTATCCAGTTTACTTGTCTTCTGTTGTTCCCAGGGCCCCTGTGTGCTTCCCTGGCCCCCCTGGGGTCTGCTGCAGAACTTGTGAAAGGGCCCCACTGCAGTACCATAATAAAGGGACCCACGATAGGAGTAAAGGGCCCCAGGATCAGTGGGAAGAGGGAAGGGCCCTGGCCAGGGGTCAGGGGGCCCTTCATAATTTCTTGCACCGGGGCCCTGAAGTTTCTAGTTACGCCTCTGGTCCTGAGTTTCTTTCAGTTTCAGTTTATCATTCAGAGTGGCTGAGAGTTTTTTGTTGACCATTATCCATGATATTTTCAGCTTTGACCATATCAAATGGGATGCATGCAGCTATACACAGGAATGAGATCAGCCTCCCCCTCCTGCCGCTTTTAAGGTCATCTCCGCCGCTTACCGGACCCGCTGGCAGCGGCGGAGATGATCCGATCTGTCCCCCCCAGTGTCCGCTCACTCGGCTCCATAATACGGCAGTGCGGAAATAACGTCAGAAGTCACGTCCGCCCAATGGTCTTAAAGGGCCCGCTTTTTTTTTTTTCGGCTGTCATTTTTTTCAGATTTTTTTTTTTTTTTTTTTTTGCATTTTAGTGTAAATATGAGATCTGAGGACTTTTTGGCCCCAGATCTCATATTTAAGAGGACCTGTCATGCTTTTTTCTATTACAAGGAATGTTTACATTTCTTGTAATAGGAATAAAAGTGATCTTTTTTTTTTAAAAGAACAGTGTAAAAATAAAAAGTAAAATAAATAATTAAAAAAAAAAAAAAATTTAAAGCGCCCCGTCCTTGCGAGCTTGGGTGCAGAAGCGAACGCATACGTAAGTCCTACCCACATATGAAAAGATGTGCAAACCACACATGTGAGGTATCGCCGCGATCGTTAGAGTGAGAGCAACAATTCTATCACTAGTAGATAGACTAGTAGCTACTCTGTAGCTCAAAACTGTTAACCTGTAGAATTTTTTAAACGTCGCCAATGGAGATTTTTAAGCTGCAAAGTTTGTCGCCATTCCGCGAGCGGGCGCAATTTTGAAGCATGACATGTTGGGTATCATTTTACTCCTGTCCAGACCAGGGTTCACATCTCCATACATGGTGGTCCTGCCCGATCGCAGTGTCCTTCTGGAACCAAATTTTTCAAATACTCTCCACCCTCTTTGATAAGACCCTATCCCCTGACCCTATAGTAGCTATCTTAAATAAGAAACCAGATGGCATCTCTAAATCCCAATTCAAACTCCTCTTGCAGATAACAACAGCGGCAAAGCAGACGCTGGCTAAAGCCTGGAAAACACCACTTCTCAATGTGACGGAAACTAAAAACAGGGTCACCAGAGCAATGATCCATGCTAGAATAGAAGCTGTCATTCAAGATAGGGTTGTACCCCATGAGAAGATCTGGGACCCCTGGATGAGGCACTTTGTGCCCTCCAACTTCGATCATAGCCTCCTCACCCCTTGAACATTCATTAAATTGCCTAGCCAGTCCACATCTACTCTGAGT
>BLSH010306994.1:1305780-1326380 GCA_018402905.1 Glandirana rugosa
GGAACAGGCCGTAGAGTATACGTTTGTGCATAGTAGAACTTTAAAAGTTTACCAACACTGGTGTAATCTCTGTAGGACCCCGTCGTAACCGTAGACGACGTCCTACTGGGGTATCAAAGCTTTATGTATCTACTCTTTGGGAGCCAATGGAAGACGTCCCGTTCCTCAGAGTTCCTATCGGAGTGGGCCTCGGTAATATGTGTTGTTTGTGGGTGATAGGGGACCCAGTTTGGGATATCTCCATGGTCCTCTACACCCCTGACATTAATGACGTCAACCCAAACCGTCCTGTCCTGCCAGGCGGATGGGTTGCCCGTCCGGACCTGAGGGTCGCTAACGAAACTAAATTTGACATCTTGCCTGTTTCTTTTAATCTTCAATAGATCTAAGTCTCTCAGGACTAGATCTTTAAAGATTTTTATGGCAGGTGCGGTTTGACTGGGGGGGTTGAATATACCACTCCCACTGTTCTGCAACCAAAGCAATCGCTGGGAGTCCAGGCCTGCCCGTTGGGTAGGCGGACCGTCCTGTCCTGCCAAACCCAACTGCAGTAATTACAGTCCCCACATCTCCTGGTACCTCTATAGGGTTTGACCCAGGGGATAGTGGGTGTTTGTTGTGTATAATGGCTCCGGGTGAGGCTATCCTTGAGACTCCTTGCCCTGCAGAAGGTAACCGAGGGTTTCTCATCTATGTATTTCGAAACTATGGGGTCATCCTGCAGCAGATGCCAATGCTGCCCCAGGATGTCTCTAATGTGGTCACAACCATTTGAAAATTTCAAGATGATACGTGTTTGCATATGAGATGCCGGACAAGGTCGAGAGAACAAAAGGGATTCCCTTGATCTCATTTTAGTTCTATTAAACACTTTTTTCAGGCATTTATGACTGTAACCCCTTCTGAGAAGGCGTTGCCTCAAAGCATCTGCCTGTACCAGAAAGGATTTGTGATCGCTACAGTTTCTTTACACCCTTAGGTATTGTCCATAAGGGATATTTCTCTTTAAAGGCTCAGGGTGGGCACTGTTTCCATGGAGGATTGTATTCCCCGCAGATGGTTTGCGGCATAAATCTGTTTTAATATGTCCTTCTATGTCTTTTAAGATTTTGATATCCAGGAACGTGACCATCGCCTGGTCACATTCCATCGTAAACTTCAAATTAAAAGTATTGTCATCCAAAAAGGTCATAAAGTCCCCCAGCTCATCTCGGGTACCCGACCAAACCATAAGGATGTCATCTATGTACCTGTGCCAGGTCCAAACGTGGCACAGGTACATAGACGAGTCCCCATAGAAGATGGTACGTTCCCACCCCCCCAGGTACAGGTTGGCATGCGATGGGGCACACTTTGTGCCCATCGCCACCCCCTGCACCTGGAGGTAGTGGGAACCATTGAAAATGAATACATTGCGAGACAGAATGTATTCCCCTTTTGTTCTCTCGACCTCGTCCGGCATCTCATATGCAAACACGTATCATCTTGAAATTTTCAAATGTTTGTGACCACATTAGAGACATCCTGGGGCAGCATTGGCATCTGCTGCAGGATGACCCCATAGTTTCGAAATACATAGATGAGAAACCCTTGGTTACCTTCTGCAGGGCAAGGAGTCTCAAGGATAGCCTCACCCGGAGCCATTATACACAACAAACACCCACTATCCCCTGGGTCAAACCCTATAGAGGTACCAGGAGATGTGGGGACTGTAATTACTGCAGTTGGGTTTGGCAGGCCAGGACGGTCCGCCTACCCAACGGGCAGGCCTGGACTCCCAGGGATTGCATTGATTGCAGAACAGTGGGAGTGGTATATTATATGGAATGCCTTTGCAAATCCTTTTATGTGGGTAAAACCAAAAGACCCTTTCACCATAGGATAAGAGACTACGTGTATGAGATTTCGAACGGCAAATTAGAATCAGCCATAAGCAGACACATAAGCCTCTATCATAAATTTGATCTGAACTATATGAAGTTCTTTGCCTTAGAACATGAGGAAGAATCCAAAAGGGGTGGAAACATTGATGTACAACTACTACGTCTGGAAACTAAGTTGATTTTTCAACTTAGAGCCAATAGGGCTCCGGGTCTGAATGAAAATATAAGTTTTAAACCGTTTCTCTAAAACTGGGAGTTGAGGGGATACTCCATATTGAGGGTTGTGGATACGAGTTGTGTTTTTTTTTTTCCTTTCCTCTCCCCAGTGGTAGTCGGCTAGCATCTCTTTAGATGTCTTTGGAGTTACGTGGTCTCCCGCAATTTACACTGTTTGTGTTTCATGTCCCATCAAATTAATGGCCATAAATAGCCCGTTGGTCTGTTTCTGACCATCACGGGTGGAATTATGGATTGCCAAATAAGTGATGGATGTTAGAGCGAAGTCACTATATCTGCGCTAGTTGGCGTGTTTTTCCGTCTATTTGACGTTTGGACACACCTGGGAGTGTGTGTGTGGGTCTGTCTATGGGGCCCACCCCTTTTTTGCGGGTCTGTGCCGACACTGCTGTTGTCCTGCGGAGGTGCAGGTTATTTTCCCAGAATGTATGTTTTTGACTTACAGTGGGAGATCATGATGGGACAGGGGCGGAAATTTAGTCAGGTCGGAGGATGGCTCCCCCATTCCAGCCTCCTGTGACTTTTCAGGTTCCTTCCCTACCCTCATGCCTTGTCTCTTTCCACAATTCTCCTCCCTCTTTTCCCCCCCTTCCCCTCCTTAGTAATACTGTCCCTTCCCCCCCCTGGATTGTCTATAGGAAGGTTTATCTTTGGAGCGGGTGGATTCTGTTTTCCATATTTTCTGACGATCCGCCATGTCCCGTCACTACTTTGAAGCGGTTTTGCATACTAATCAGCCGCCTCCTCTTGGTGATAATAGGGCGGCTGCATGTATGCTTCGTAGCATACTCTCCCTCACACTCTGGGCATAATTGTTACGTCACATTAAGGCGCAACAGGAAGGACCGTTCATCCTTTTTGGCGCCAACCCCCAATGCATAAAGAACGTGGGTTGTTCGCTCCGTAACGGATGTGGAGTTTGCCCTGTATGTTCTGCCGCCGGAGATACTTGAGCAGGAATTTTTCCCTCTTTGGAGCAGGGAACTTGCATAGGCTTCAGCCCTCTATTCTTTTCTTAAATCTGTTAGGGATATGCACTAGGGATCATGACTTTTGAGTCCCTTATCTTTTATTCCCTTCTATACCTGTTTCGGATACGGGCTACCGAGGTCCTTATGTACCTCACACGCAGAGGTCGGTCTTACTGATAACCGCCGTGCTCCTTGCAAGAAGCTGGAAGCACCCTGGTACTTGTAATTGTAAGTGTATCTCCTCCTTTGTTCCCCGATTTGGACTTTAATAGCATTTGGGATTAATTTGAAACTAAATATTGTAGTACATAGTTCTATTCTCCTGGAGGATGAGTGTAATAATTCTTTATGTGACCTCTTACTGTTTGCCGGGTATGCCCCCTCCCCCCCATTCCCCAGGATTGGGGGAGGGTTGGGGGCACAGAAATTGTG
The DNA here is from genome assembly GCA_018402905.1 of Glandirana rugosa. NCBI lineage: Eukaryota > Metazoa > Chordata > Amphibia > Anura > Ranidae > Glandirana > Glandirana rugosa. The sequence continues at coordinate 1,309,304 of BLSH010306994.1, forward strand.
AGGGATTTTTGGCAGGTCTACTGGGTGGGTTGTCTCTTCCCGTTTCTCCTCCCCCCTCCCCCTTTTTTTTTTCTTCTCGTTTCTTCATACCTCATGGAGTGTCCATTTTTGTTTTATTTAAAAATTTAGGGTTATCACTAATATAAGTGACTAACACAGGATCTAACCCGAAATCATCTGAGTGATGCTACTTGTTCAGTCGTCTGAAAATTATTGTGAGCACTGAGAAACTTATGTTTTCGTTCATCAGGTAACATAGTGTTTTTTGGCTTACCCATTGAACTTTCCCACAAAATGTGAGAGTGTCCCGTACATGCTGTTATGGTTGGATCTTGGTGCAACAGGTGATGCTGGCAATGCATTTACCTGTGCATAAATCCTAGACAATGAAAATGAGGGACCACATCTGTATCAAACAATCAGCCTACTGTCTTTGTTTTGTATTTGTATTTTTATCTTGTATTGTTGTATTGATAAATATTCATGATGCGTTATTGTATCTATGTTCTAGTGACCTTAACATGATCCATCCCCTGAGGAAGCCCAAATCCATAGGGCGAAACGCGTCGGTTTAACAGGATCATTATTCAGTTCATGGATTTGCAGACCACAATATCCTGGCATGGTCTCCATTGTTTGTTTGTATTTTGGCCAGGAATGTTTTGGTTATCTGTTATTCTCCTACCATGAATTGTTTAGTCATAAATATGTTTTTATTTTTGAATGTTGGGCTGGCTACCACTGCTTGCAAGGGAGCCCGCACCATATATGTATGTGTTTTGAACTAATACATTGTATTGTTTAACTTCACTTTAAGTGTAATCTTTCAGGGAAGGGGTTTACCAGCACCTTAAAAGTCCCATTCTACTTTTCTCTCTTTCATTGTTTGGTTCTATTATCAGGGATGTGGTGCTGGTGCTACTCTGCTAGACGTTGATTTTGTACTCGCAGACCATGTCAATCATTGACAATACACTGTCTACTCACAAGGATAGGCAACAATACCTTTAATAAAGATGCTATGACAAAAAGAAAGGTGGGTGGGAGAGGTTTCCAGACCTACTGAAGAAAGTCAGAAGCATGAATATATTAAAGTAGATGAAGTAGTTCATTGGGTGACAAGTTTCCTGCTAATTTACCAGTTACCATTTTTTTTTTACAGTTGTTGAAATTCTGTTCCACAATAAAGACACATGTTTGTTTCAAATATGCCCAGCAAAGCCAGCAGGCAAACATGAAAACATAAAAGCGAGAGCCAGCACAAGTACTACAGCAGTGTAGTGATATTAACCATTTATACCCCAGCAAGGTCGAGAGGGTGGGTGCCACAGTCTCATGGTTTTCTTTCCTTAAACTGTACCCCTTGCATTATAACCAGACCCGTAAAGAAAGTGGAGAAGAATCAGCAAAGTATTTAGAGATAAACATCCTGTATGGGGCATTTGTCTGGAACAGGTTGGCAAAGTCATTCCACAGGCACCGTAGGTCACTGGGCAAGGTTAAAGTGAATCAACAGAATGTTTTTGGAAGGGCAGACCAGGACCAACAACAAGCAGGCAGCTGGATAACACATAGAGGACAGAAGCAGGGTCACTGCAAATGCCTGAGTGGTCAGGGGGCCTACAATGCCAAGTGGGAGACAGCAGCAGGGTTGAAGGGCAGGCCTGAGTCATTAATGGGCAGTCAGTGAGGCACCAAATTAGAGACAGAATCAAGGTCAAAGAGTCAAGCCAGATTAGTATTGGGAAGGCAGGATCAGAGTTTAGTAACAGAATAGGAGGTTTTAGGAGCAGGTCAGGAACAAAGACAGGTCAGTGACAGCATATCATCCACAAGGATAAGCAGGCTGGGTCAATTCAAAAAGAATGAAGACTGGTCAGCAATGATTTAGAGCCATGATTAGCTTGTTTGGTACCAGTGCTGATGACAGGCATGTCTGAACATCCATGGGCATTAAATGCTATTGCGAATGCACATGCTTGTCACATACCTGGTAAGAGACTGAATTGACGAATTTGTTTTCTCTTGTATCTCCAGCCCAGGCCCCACTAAAGGTAGAGCAGATGGTGCAGAGGGACAGGAGGAACATGAGTGCTGGCATATGCTGATATAAGAACTTGCAGCAGGAGATGCAGGCTTGAGAAGTCAGGCAGAACATTAGAACAGGAGCAGAGGCGATGCATACTGGACCAGCCGAGACTAAAGGGGCACACCACATGTATGCTTTTTTCTATTAGCGATGCATGCGCACATTTATGCACCAGTTGCCGCACTGAAATTCCCTTACATACTCATGTTTGCTGGTCCATGTATGACCCTTTGTGTAGGGCCAAAGGAGCATATGCAGGTGCGCTAGTGAGCTAGTTAATGGAAATTCCTTGACAAGACCCTTACTGATGTGCATGCAAGGATGGAAGGAAAATCGCCGACATACCGTTTCCTCTCTTTCAAAATACGTTTGTACCTTAAAGTGAGATTCCAGTCAAATTTAAGGCTCTATCTACTCTTACCCCCATTCTAATACTATTATATCTACCCTATAAAATAAAAGATGCCTTTACTGTACTTACCTATTCTAAAGCTGCTCCGGTCTGGTCACATGATCGGGTCCCAGAATGGCTTCAGTATAGAGGTAAGTGTAGGTGTTTCTTCAGGGTAGATAGAATAGTCTTATGCCTCGTACACATGGTGTAACGGTCGTACCACCGCACGTTATACTTTTGTCCAAAATTGGCTGTTGGCAGTTGTGTACTGACATGAGTCAAGTAGTTGTACAACAAAGCCAAACGTAGTGATGTGTTACGAGCTTATAACGAGGAAGTTCAGGTGAATGTGATTTGTGAATTAGGAACACATGTTACACGACCGAACATTTCCTGGATTCAGCGCATGCGTGTTTAGCACTTACAACTTTTTTGGGCCAATTTCTGTACACACGAGTCAACAGTCATATAACAGCTTGTTGTACAACAAAAGTTTTCTAGTCTACTCTGCCAACTTCTGTTGTGCGACTGTGGAGCGTCGGCTGTTGTAATCGCACGTACTAACTGTCATATTATCCTACAACAAGATGTTGTAAGACCATTGTTGTACGACCATTGCAACGTGGGTACGGGCCTTTAGAATGGGGTGGGAGAACATTTAGCCTTACTTAGAAATTAACTGGAATTACACTAAGAATTACAGTTTCAAAATGGTAGACAAAAGGTTGATAAGAAGTTAATTTAATTTTGCCATACGAGCACACTAGTCTTTTGTCTAGGGGCTGCACTATTCAGGGGAGTAGTCAGCAATATTTTGGTTCTTTTGGTTTACACAATTTTCCCAGTATTAATAATAGTGGCAGAGTGTTAAGTAGAAATGAATTAATTTGTGTGATCCCCAGATACTAATTTATAGTGGCTGTGCTCATAGTGCCCAGGGCAATAACAGATCAGGTTACAGCTATAATTGAGAGGAAAGTTCTATACACATGTGACCTCTGGCTCTAAGAGACGGCTGGAATGATATGAATGAGCCACCTAGAAGCTAATGGAAAGCAGTGGGGTGCACTAAGTAGGAAACCAGCCGTGTGCTGCTCACGACCATGTCTGTCATTCCTTTACCAGATTTTCAGGTCTACTCCTCTTATATCAATTCTGTAAAAAGTGATCTACCCTGGCAGAGAGTGGACAGATAGCAAGAAGGAGGGTTATACAAGCCAATGGTCAAAATCCCCCAAGCATATACAGAACCCAGGGATTAGATGAATAAATGTCTTTGAGGTGCCAGAGGTCACAACCAGGCAGATAGATGCAATACCAGAGGGGTAAAAGGATCAGAAGCCAAACTAGACTGTCAAGTCTAGAAAGGAATCATAAATGGGAACAAGAGAAATTGAGAGTTTTCATTTCCCTACAAAATTCGGTGAAATGTTGCCAATTTGGTTAAATGCATTGGAGTATAGGGAAAACAAAATGTACATTTTTTTAAGGATAACAGAAGCTCCTTTTAAATATCATGGACCTGTTCTTGTGCCAGAAAATGGTCCCGTGTTTGCCTTATTATTGTATGTTTCTTTCACATAAATAAAGTAAACTGACAGTAAAACGCAGACAGTACACAAATGACAATCAAATATACAAAAAAGAAAACAAACACATACAAAGAACATTAATGAAATAAATAAGTACACCCTCAAAAATTCCCTGTAAATAAGGAAATACACATCAACCAAGCCTTTCATTTTAATACCATGTGTTCCTGGATAGTTAATAAAGATATTTTTACATTTTGTATAATCATGATGAGTTTCAAATAAGGAACATTTTTTCCAAGCAAATTGAATTTATGCAGCGCAGTGAGAAAAATTGGGGTGCCGAAATATCACCAAAATCACCATTGCTAAAAACACTCTGCTCAAAGGATAATTTAAAGTCAGGAACATTTCTGACATTACATTTCTTCAGTTCCTTCCTAGTTTATGTCTAGGCCAAAATAGTATCATACATCCCAGTCTGTCCCAGTCCCAGTCCCAAAGTCTTCATGGGCTTTTGTCCTTAGGAGAGGCTTTCTCAGCTAAACACACCCTCCTGATTGCATGCCTGAGCTAAGGGCAGTTGGGCTCAAGATGGCCCCGGCTAGAAATGCTAGCGGGAGTCTTAAGAAAGCGATCTCTCAACAAAATAAAGCATGGAGAGATGATAGATGGGTGAGTTTGCTTTGTATATTAAAAATGAATTAAATAGTGTTTTCAGTTTGTAGTGCTCAGATTAAATATAGCTCTGCTTTAAAATACATCTGCCAGGAGAGAAACAGAGGAGCAGCCATTGCTGACCCTCCCTCTAAAAATGCTGATTGCCTTGCTTATCTCCAGACTCTCTGGCTTTGGTATTTGCTGAGTCACTGACCTGGAGCAAGTATGCATAGCAGAAAAGTCAGAGAAGTGACAGAAGACCTTGTCTACATACTTGTTTCAAACTATTGTCCTTTGTCGTTATATCTCAAGCAGTGTTATTCATCCTGCCCAGATATCTCTGGACTCAATAGTTAGTCAGGTTGATAAAAAACACAAATCCATCAAGTTTAACCAATAGAAAAATAAATAAATAAATAAATATAAGTAAATGTAATAAATAAACTGAAACCTCCATATAAAAAATCCTGATTCAGAGGAAGGCAAAAAAAACCCTGTAAAGCACAGTCCAATTTGCTCCAACGGAGGAAAAATCTCCTTCCAGAAGACAATTGGATATTCCCTGAATCAACATTTACTGGTATTATTGCCTGTAAATGTTAATGTTACCCCCTACATCAGGATCCCCATCCGACTTCACCCTTACATCATGGTGCCCATCCGAGTTCACCCTTACATCAGGGTGCCTATCCGAGTTCACCCTTACATCAAGTTCCCCATCCGAGTTCACTCTAAGATCAGGGTCCCCATCAGAGTTCACCCCTTACAATAGGGTCCCCATCTGTATGAAGATCTGCAAACCTATGTGTTCACCTTTAGAGCGATCAGCCAGCTAGCATCTGCTCCTGCCATATACATGAAATTGTTGCCTGGTGCTACTAAAAACTACTAACCAGGGCAGCTGTCACCATGCCATGTCATACGTACAGATAGCTTAAACCCCTCTTAAACGTTTGGCCAAAAATACATTTTAGTACAATCTGTCTCCTATTTTAATTTGAGTTTCATCTCATTGTTAAATGCTTCTACCACCCAACTCAATGGATGCAGATTTAAAGTTAATTACACGCTAAATATAATTTGGGATAATCCTTTCTTCGTCATTGCAAATTCTTGTGACACAAAAGCATGAAAACAAGAAAGAAAATAATCTGTACACAACTATCTTTTCTAATTGCACTGCTTTAGCAATTGAACTTTGTGACATAGAATTTAGGCTGCATTAAAATAAAATGTACAAGTATTTAGTGACTAATCCTTTTTAAGTATTTTAATGCCTAATGAAGAGTTATTGAAGGGAGAAAAGGCATATGCTCTTTCCGTTAGAGCTTGCCTGCAGGCAGGGATTGGACAGCTTGGACGATATTAATTAATATTTCAGGGCTTTGTATTTGGCGCGCTCATGTGACACGTGGTGGGGAAAGAACAGCTACACACCAGATCCACTGCTCTCTCTACACTCTGCATCCATAAACTGCATAACTTTTTTGGGGGCAATACATTTTTAATTTTGATTTATTCTTGCAGTATTAGCTGCTTAACCACTTGCTTACTGGGCCCTTAAACCCCCCTCCTGCCCAGACCAATTTTCGGCTTTCAGCTCTGTCGCATTTTGAATGACAATTGCGCGGTCGTGCGACGTTGTACCCAAGCAAATTTTTTATCATTTTCTTCCCGCAAACAGACATTTATTTTGGTGGTATTTGATCACCTCTGCGGTTTTTATTTTTTGTGCTATGAACAAACAAAGAGTGACGATTTTGAAAAAAGAACAATATGCTTTACTTTTTGCTATAATTAAAATCTAAAAAATATTTTCAAAAAATTATTCATCGGGTTCGGCCGATATATATTCTTCTATATATTTTTGGTTAAAAAAATCGCAATCAGCGTATATTAATTGGTTTATGGCGTTTTTATTATTTATTTTATTTTTTTTACTTGTAATGGCTGTGATCTACGATTTTTATCGGGACTTTGATATTGGGGCGGACATGTCGGACATTTTTGACACTTTTTTGGGATCAATGACATTTATACAGCGATCAGAAATGTAAATGTCCATTGATTACTGTATAAATGTAATTGGCAGGGAAGGGGTTAACCTGCAGGGGGCAGTGAAGGGGTTAACTGTGTTCCCTGGGTGTGTTCTAACTGTATGGGGGCTGGGCTGGCCGGGACATAACAGATCTAACTGATCCCAGTGACAGGAATCAGTAGATCTGTTATGTCCCCCTTCACAGAAAGGAGAACCGCTGTGTTTACATTGGCGGTTCCCCGTTCTGCAGCTCTGACAGGCGATCGCTGGGTCACAAGCAGACATCGAGTCCGCCTGACCCACAGGCACGCCCAAGCAGCGTGCAGCGGACGCCCGCGCGTGCTGCCGCCACCTATGCATGGGCGTCGGGAGCGTGCAGAGGGGATGACGTCCATGGACGTCTACCTGGAAATTCACCTGCCTTTGCACACACATGAAGTTTAATGGCATTCCAGTTTTAGTCGGTAGGGTTCAATATTGAGTAGGCCTACCCTTTGCAGCTATAACAGCTTCAACTCTTCTGGGAAGACTGTCCACAAGGTTTAGGAGCGTGTCTATGGGAATGTTTGATAATTCTTCCAGAAGCGCATTTGTGTAGTCAGGCACTGATGTGGACGAGAAGGCCTGGCTTGCAGTCTCCGCTTTAATTCATCCCAAAGGTTCTATCAGGTTGAGGTCAGGACTCTGTGCAGGCCAGTCAAGTTCCTCCACCCCAAACTCGCTCATCCATGTCTTTATGGACATTTCTTTGTGCACTGGTGCTCAGTCATGTTGGAACAGAAAGGGGCCATCCCCAAACTGTTCCCACAAAGCTGGGAGCATGAAATTGATCAAAATGTCTTGGTATGCTGATGCCTTAAGAGTTCCCGTCACTGGAACTAAGGGGCCAAACCCAACCCCTGAAAAACAAACCGACACCGTAATCCCCCCTCCACAAAATGATTTGAAACCCTATGGACTAAGACTAGGATGTCATTAAAGAGGAAGTAAACCCAGATTGGGTTTACTTCCTCTACACACCCCTGCAAAGTAGGTGCATAATGGGCTACTATGCATTGCATAGTAGCCCATTATGTGCCACTTACCTGCAAACGAAGCCTGCGACATCCAGTGCTGTCCCCTGTGCTGGCAGCGTCCATCTTCTGCCCCTCTTCCTTCCGGGGCCACAACTCCAGCTCTGTGACTGGCTGGAGTGGCATGACGTCACTCCCGCGCATGCGCATGTGAACTGCACGTTCACAGTGAAGAAATGGCACGGAGGCCGTTTCTTCACTGCGCATGTGTCCAAATGACGTTGGCACATCTTGTACACTGCATGTCTCCTGAACCATGCAGGTTTAGGAGATATGCAGGGCACCTACAGTTAAGCCTTATTATAGGCTTTCCTGTAGGTTAAAGTGGTTGTCACGAGTTGACAACCACTTTAAAGTTCCCGTGCATGTACTTTTGACAATACAATGTGTATATACTGTATAAATATATATATATATTTAAATAGATACAGGTATATATAGATATATATATTTAGATAGATACAGGTTTATATAGATATATATATTTAGATAGATACAGGTATATATATATATATATATATATATATATATATATATATATATATATATGCACACGCACACACATTGTATGTGCATATATGTATATACATACTGCATATTTTACATATCCATATGTTAAGAACAGTTGCAGCATAAAATGTACAATCCGTACACTATATAACTGCCCAAACATGTTACAATACTATTGTGCAATCTTTGTATGATCTCCTTTAAGTTGTCCACTTCTTACAATCGGTACAGCCTCGGACTAATTTTCATCAGCTCTGCCAAAACTATGTTTTAGAAACTCTGCCTAAAAAAGCATTCTATTTGTATCTACTTAGGTAAACTCTGGTACTGTATCATTGATGCTAGATCTAAAAGAGATTGTACAATCACATTATAAGGTGTAGGGTCAGCTTTAGATTTACCAAAACTAGATAGTGTGAGGGTCTGCCCTTGTACATGCATTTTAAGCTCACCATAAGCTCACCATACACATTACAATTTGCCTGTGCAATTATTGCACCATAAGTTTAAGATTTTCAAAAACGATGTAGTATTATGACCTAGCTAAACAGTCCAATTAGATTGTGTCCATTCAGGCATGCCCTCGCCCTACATAAGGATGGGCTCAGGCGTGTTTGAAACTGCACGTGCCGAAGCCCGCCAGGAAGTTTGCACTGCACCGCGCTAATCACAGGCAGTGAAACATTTCCCGATATGCGGCTGCAGCGATCAGGAAATGTTTCACTGTCTGTGACTAGCGTGGCCCAGTGCAAACTTCTTGGCGGGATCGGGCACGTTCGATTCCGAACATGCCCGAGCCCATTCCTGGCCCTACATAAATGTTGAGTGTACTGTCAGATTGTACTGTCAGGGAAACTTTGTATCCTCCAGGGCTCGTTTCCAGACGGGCTGACGCCGGACAATCTGAGACTTGCTCCTGGTCACGCTGCTGTAACCCCTTGTGTGAAGGATGGAAACATACAGACATGCTGGTGTTAGCAGACTTTGGCATGCTGGCTCTTTTGGTGGTTGCCAGTAGCAACAGTAGTTTTAGTAGCCCTTGACTTCCTGTAGGGGCCAATTCTCACACAGTCCCATCTGTAGACACCCGCAAGCTTACCCGATCACCCCAGGCAACAGGGTAGATAAAAGACAGCAAACTGACAACGTCTCCCGCTGCTTGCTATGGACAATGGCACACTTGTTAAATGTCACTGTTTAGCCGGCAGCACATAAGTTCTTTCCCCGGGTTCAAACCTCGCTAATAGCAATAACAAAGTTCCTTGGCTCGGTTCACCACGGTTGCTAGGGGTAACGACTGGCAGATTTACGTGAGAGATAGGTGAATCCCGGGTGACGCCCCCAAATGTAGCCAATGCCCCCTTGGGGGTTGCTGGAAGTAGTGGTTCACCTGCTCACACTGCCCTCAATCACACTCCTTGCTTGCATCTGGAGTCAGAAAGCAGGCTGGCTCTTTGTTTTTTTTTATTAGGTGTATTATAACTTGGACATGGTAAGGGATGATTATGGGATGCCCATGGATCAACAGTTCTTTACTTGGGACCTCTACATACCACTAGTATATACACTTCTCCTTCTTCCTCCAGCACAACTCTTGCTTCTCAAATGTCTCCTTGTTCCTCTCTCCTTCATAATACTTGTTTCCGGCCTAGCTAGTACATGGTGATGCCTGCTCTGACTTTGACCTGGCCTCAGTAACTTCTTTTTGTAAGCAGGGACCACGGGCCCCTATAGTGTAGAGAAAGTTTGTAGAAGTGTTAGGTAGCCTGATGGACTACTGTTCCCAGCCCATCTTTCTCCAGGCCTCAACATTCCTGACTGCAAATGCCTGCACACTGCCCATTGACTCCAAAGTCCCAGTCTCTTCCTGCACCTCTTCCAGACAGTCTTCCTCCCAATCTGCTACAGAGTGCATCTACACTTCTCTGGGACATGTAACTCAACGACACCCGGTGAATTCCTCCTAGAGACCATGCTGGTAGTACTTTTTCCTGCTGTTCTTTCCTACTCTCTCCTTGTGCCTCTCTGCCAGGATCTCACTCCTCCTGGATGTACCAGAGCCCCGGGCCGAGGTCACCCCCCCAGACTGGTGACTCCCTCAAGGCCCCCAACAGCCTTCAGTACTCTGTCTCCATTCTCCAACTTCCACCCAAACTCTCCTCCTAAACTGGGCTGTCCCAGGCTATTTGAAAAGGTCTGTCCCCTGCCAATCCAGGTTGGGGATTGGTCAGGGCTTCCCAAATACCCGGCAGTTCCACCTCTTCTGCCCCACTCCCCTTTTCCACAACTTTCTGAAAAAAAAAACAGGGGGGGGTCAACAAAAGAGTGTCACCACCTACAAACACCAGCCACTCCCTGGACCACTCCCATGCCCAGAACAAAAACAAACAGGCCTGACAGCAGCCAATCCTGCCTACACTTACCTACTCTAGCAAAATCCTAAATTAGCACCTACCTAACGTGGAGGGCGCTACATGTGTATGGTGAACCTGGAGGAGAGTGTAATGTGTATGGTGACCCTAGAGGAGACTGTAAAGTGTACGCTGACCTTAGAGGAGACTGTAATGTATATACTGACCTTAGAGTAGACTGGAATGTGTATGGTGACCCTAGAGGAAATTGTAATGTGTATGGTGCCAATAGAAGGGCTGGTAATGTGTACGGTGACCCTAGAGGAGATTGTAATGTGTGTGGTCACCATAGAGAAGATTATAATGTGTATGGTGACTATAGAGGAGATTGTAATGTGAATGGTGACCATAGAGGAGATTGCAATGTGTATGGTGACTATAGAGGAGATTAGAATTTGTATGGTGACCCTAGCAGTGATTAGAATGTGTATGGTGAATCTAGAGGGGATTGTAATATGTATGGTGACCCTAGAGGGGACTGTAAAGGGTATGCTGACCTTACAGGAGATTGTAATGTGTATACTGACCTTAGAGGGGACATGTGTATGGTGACCCTGGAGAAGGCTGTAATGTGTATGGTGACCCTAAAGGAGATTGTAATCTGTATGATGCCACTAGAAGAGATTGTAATGTGTATGGTGCCAATAGAGGAGATCGTAATGTGTATGGTGACCCTAGAAGAGACTGTGATGTGTATGGTGAACATAGATGAGATTGTAATGTGTATGGTGACCCTAGAGGAGATTGTAATTTGTATCGTCAGCTTAAGTTTAAAGTATAACTAAAGTCCAAACTTTTTGTTTAGTTTTGGATATCTACAGTGCCTTGAAAAAGTATTCATTCCCCTTGAAATTTTCCACATTTTGTCATGTTACAACCAAAAAATTTAAATGTATTTTATTGGGATTTTATGTGATAGACCAACAGAAAACGGTACATAATTGTGAAGTGAAAGGAAAATGATAAATGGTTTTCAATATTTTTTACAAATAAATGTGTGAAAAGTGTGGCGTGCATTTGTATTCAGCCTCCCTGAGTCAATACTTTGTAGAAACTCCTTTCTCTGCAATTGCAGCTGCAAGTCTTTTTGGGGATGTCTCTACCAGCTTTGCACATCTAGAGAGTGAACTTTTTGCCCATTCTTCTTTGCAACATAGCTCAGTTGGTCTATCACATAAAATCCCAATAAAATACATTTATGTTTTTGGTTGTAACATGACAAAATGTGGAAGTGAAGGGAAATCTCACCAATGGAACATATATGGAGTTACACAATAGGGGGTTATAGCCCTCCCTTACTCTATGCAAAATTACATTTTTTTTTTTTTTTGCCCTTGGTTCTACGTATTGACCAGTTCAACTGGTAATGATCCATATGTTCTCCCTGATCTTGACAAATTGGCCCTGGTGAGATGCCACAGGAAAGAATTTGTCAGATGGATTGAAAGCCACCACCAACATCTACTGGGTGCTCCCTTTTACATACTTTATAGGTCTAAATGTATATCCAGCAAATATTTAAATATTCATGGGAGATATTTTCCAGACTCTGATGGCCACCCAATGTCTTCAGGAACCTTCACATGTATAGGTATCAGCATTCTTCAATTATATTAGGGTCACAGACTTTAGGGATTGGAATTTCAACACTGGTAGGAATTGGTGTCACATGTAGCAAAAAGATCAGAAAAGATGCTGAGGTATGTATTGACACAAAATGTAGTTGTTGCTTTCATTTTGGGGGCTAAGGGTAGTTAGAAGTTTGGACACAATATAGCTTTTAACATAATAAGTAATATTAATAAGAACGGTAGTTCTGGTAACACAGGCTTACAGCTGGTGTGGTTCCAGGCCTGAGGACATAAGGGGCCACCCTACTGGAACTGGAGTGCTCTGGTAGCAGTTGAGAAGGTTCGGCCATATGTAGATGGGTCTTTGGAGAAGCTATGCATTACACCATGCATTACAGGCCTCTCAGGCCACCGTCCAGAGCTCTGTGCAGCATTACAGGCCTCCTTAGACAACAGTCCAGAGCACTGAGCAGCATTACAGGACTCCTCAGACCACCATCCAGAGCACTTTGCAGCATTAAAGGTCTCCTCAGACCACTGTCCAGAGCACTTTGCAGCACTACAGACCTCATCAGACCATCCAGAGCCCTGTGCAGCATTATAGGCCTCCTCAGACCACTGTCTAGAGTGTGTGCGTAGTTTGTTCAGACCTTAATACTATAAATAATAACATGATATTAGATTTTTTAAATTCCAGAAGTAATGAGATTGGAAATTCTAGAGAAATGCTGAAATAATGCATTACAATCTAACTAATAGGGATGGGTGAACAGTTCAGCCCGAGCATAAATTTGGGCCAAACTTCCATTGTTCGCCCAATCCCCGAATTTAGATCATTATGGGTTGTTCGGCGCAACTTTGTCCCTGCCGAACGCCCCATAATGCATAGTGCGCATATGACGTGCACAGCTCCTCCTCCATGGAAGGGCTGCCGCTGTCTGCATTCAGCTTGTTTTGACAGTTTATTTATAGTGAAGGGTGGGGCCACCCGGTGACGTACGGGTGACCCGGCCCCCTTCTGACATCATGTTACGTCAGAGGGGCTGGTCACTCAATTACGTAACCGGGTGGCCTCGCCCTTCACTATAAATAAACTCTCAAAACAAAGCAAGCTCAGTCAGCAGGAACCCACCCATGGAGGACGAGCTGCTGTGGCTTTTTTTTTTTTTTTTCGGGTCCGTCGCACTCTGTGATTGACGATGGATTACAATGGGGGGCACTTATTTATTTTTTTATTTTTTAATAAAGAACTTGACCTGGATGGGAGAAGGGATTAGTGCGATACTCCAACTGGAACAATTCACAATGGATAAGGACAACTCTCACCTCGCTTTAACCTTACTGCCACATGTATGGAGAAATTCAGTCTTCTTACTCTCACTAGCAGCAGGCTTGATGCACTACATTATCTTCAGGATACTCTCTAGCATCCCCTTTACTGACACATGTCCACTGACTCTTCTAGATGAAAGGGGTGGCCTTCACTTGACAAGTCCCAAAGACACAGATCTGTACACACAAGAGGGAGAATCAGATCCTTCCTGGTGTCTCCCTTCCAGTCAGCTCTGCATGACCTCTGGGTTCAGCTTCTCTCTCTATGCCCTTGACCATCCAAGGCCGCACAGCCACCTCCGTGGAGGAGAGTTCCCCCACTCAACTCACTCTGAGCACATGTACCCTGGGCTTTTATACAGTATCCCAATATGCAATGCTGCACTTTTCTTCTGCCAATTGCCAGGACTGTAACAAAGCATGTTCATTCACTTGCCAGGTCCCCTCCCACTGTCCAATATGCCTCCCTATTGGACCAGTATAGGACAGTCTGACAAGCTGAGCTAAACCTGGGCACAATGAGCAGACCTAACCAATAGATCCTGCTCCCTGGTAGGCAGAGAGCACTCTAAGTTTTACCTGAACATCTTCCTAGTAAGCAGAAAGACCAAAACTATACTCTCTTTTAGCACCTACCTAGAGGTTGCTACATCCACACCCCACCAAAACAAGCCATGTCCTCATTGGCTTCGGGCATCTGCCCCTACAAAAATACCTGAACAAAAATATACAAGGAGTAACCCACAAACTTGGAAAGGGGTAAAAGGGAAGTAACATATAGTATCTCACAAAAGTGAGTACATCCCTTACATTTTTGTAAATATTTTATTATATCTTTTCATGTGACAACACTGAAGAAATTACACTTTGCTACAATGTAAATTGGTGAGTGTACAGCTTGCGTAAAAGTGTAAATTTGCTGTCCCCTCAAAAAACTCAACACACAGTCATTAATGTCTACACCACTGGCAACAAAAGTGTGTACACCCCTGAGTGAAAATGTCCAAATTGAGCCCAAAGTGTCAATAATATGTGTGGCCACCATTATTTTCCAGCACTGCCTTAACCCCCCGGGAAATGGAGTTCATCAGAGCTTCAAAGGTTGCCACTGGAGTCCTCTTCCACTCCTCCATGGCAACATCACAGAGTTGGTGGATGTTAGAGACCTTGCGCTCTTCCACTTTCCGTTTGAGGATGCCCCACAGATGCTCAATAGGGTTTAGGTCTGGAGACATGCTTGGCCAGTCCATTACCTTTACCCCTAGCTTCTTTAGCAAAGCAGCGGTTGTCTTGGAGGTGTGTCTGGGGTCGTTATCATGTTGGAATACTGCCCTGCAGCCCAGTCTTTGAAGGGAGGGGATCATGGTCTGCTTTAGTATGTCACAGTACATGTTGGCATTCATGGTTCCCACAATGAACTGTAGCTCCCCAGTGCCAGCAGCACTGATGCAACCCCAGACCATGACACTCCCACCACCATGCTTGACTGTAGGCAAGACACACTTGTCTTTGTACGCCTCACCTGGTTGCCGCCACACATGCTTGACACCATCTGAACCAAATACGTTTATCTTGGTCTCATCAGACCACAGGACATGGTTCCAATAATTCATATACTTAGTCTGCTTGTCTTCAACAAACTGTTTGCAGAGCTTTCTTGTGCATCATCTGTAGAAGAGTGAAGCGTATGATCTGAACACTGACAGGCTGACCGCCCACCCCTTCAACCTATGCAGCAATGCTGGCAGCACTCATATGTCTATTTCCCAAAAACAACATCTGGATATGACACTGAGCACAGGCACTCAACTTCTTTGGTCGCCCATGTCGAGGCCTGTTCTGAGTGGAACCTGTCCTGTTAACCACTTGCCGACCACCCGCCGTCGTCTGACAGCGACAAAGTGGTTCAATATCACGAACTGTCGTCACCTGACGGCGGCTGTGAGATCACAGATCATGAGCGCATGCACACCACCGGAGGTGCGCTCGCACGCTCATTGTGTTCCGGGGGTGCCAGGGAGCAGGTAGGGTGAACTCAATCTCCGCCGGATACCCACGATTGCTCTCCCACAGTGACAGAACGGAGGACCGTGTATGTAAACACACAGATCTCTGTGTATGGGAGCCGTGATCTCTCTCCTCCCCCACTCAGCCCAGCCCCCATACAGTTAGTAACACACACAGGGAACACAGTTAATCCTTAGAGCGCCCCCCCAGGTTAACCCCTTCCCTGCCAGGGACATTTATAAAGTACTCAGTGCATTTTCATAACACTGATCGCTGTATAAATGACAATGGTCCCAAAAAGGTGTCAAAATGGTCCGCAATATTGCAGTACCACTAAAAATCGCAGATCACCACAATAACTAGTAAAAAATTAAAAAAAAATAAAAACCCCATAAATGAATTCTCATCATTCGTAAACGCGGCAACTTTTGCGCAAACCAGTCAACATTTAACAAAAATATGAGGAAGAATATAAATTGGCCAAAACTGATGAAAAAATTGTTTTATATATATATATATATATAAATTTTTTTTTGGGATATGTATTTTAGCAAAAGGTAAGAAATATTGTTTTTTTTTTTTTTTTTTTTAAAATTGTCGCTCTTTTTTTGTTTATATCGGTGATCAGAAATGACACAGAGGTGATCAAATACCACCAAAAGAAAGCTCTGTTTGTGTGAAAAAAGGACGCAAATTTAGTTTGGGTACAATGTTGCAGGATTGCGCAATTGTCAGTTAAAGCGATGCAGTGCCGAATCACAAAAAGTGCTCTGGTCCTAAAGGGGGAAATCCTTCTGGGGCTGAAGTGGTTAAACCGTTGTAAGTTCTTGGACACCGTGCTGCAGCTCAGTGTCAGGGTCTTGGCAATCTTCTTATAACCTAGGCCATCTTTATGTACAGCAACAATTCTTTTTTCCAGATCCTCAGAGAGTTCTTTGCCATGATGCCATGTTAAACTTCCAGTGACCAGTATGAGAGAGTGAGAGCGATAACACCAAATTTAACACACCTGCATTCACACCTGAGACCTTGCAACACTAACGAGTCACATGACACTGGGGAGGGAAAATGGCTAATTGGGCCCAATTTGGACATTTTCACTTAGGGGTGTGCTCACTTTTGTTGTCAGCAGTTTAGACATTAATGGCTGTGTGTTGAGTTATTTTGAGGGGACAACAAATTTACACTGTTATACAAGCTGTACACTCACTACTTTACATTGTAGCAAAGCGTAATTTCTTCAGTGTTGTCATATGAAAAGATAGAATAAAATAGTTACAAAAATGTGAGGGGTGTACTCACTTTTGTGAGATACTGTATGTACAGGGCCATGGGGCATACCCCATATGTGGCCAATTAGCACAATAAATTACGTAGAAACATATAGACATCTGCTGTACAAATATTTACATTATTTTTAAAGAGCATTTTTGGCAGGTGGACTAGGTTAGTGCAAACCC
>BLSH010306994.1:1328163-1340790 GCA_018402905.1 Glandirana rugosa
TTTTTTTTTTTTTGTTCACCAGGTAGTTTAGACGAGGAAAAAGTCGTAAAAAAAACAATGTTTTTTTGAAATAATTCTCGTTCAATGTAGTGTAATGTAGTTGACAATAGTAAGAGTTACACTAAGTGTACATCAGTCTGTCGCGTATCCTATTTAACATAGTGAGCCAAGTTATGTGTCAACAGACATAGCAGATATAAAAGTCCCCTCGGGGAAGAAGCTATTTAAAAGTTGAAAAAAATTGGAATTTCCCCAACATTTCCGTCTTTCAATAAATAGGATTACATAAGATACATAATTCTATTTTTTGAAAACACACATCGTCGGGGGGTCGTGGGGGATAGAACCTGGGGAGCTTCTGCCAATCACCTCTCCCAGGTGATAGGGGGTGCTGGGGGGCTGCTACACACAAAAGTTTTTTATCTTAATACATAGAATACATTAGGATAAATAACTTTCTGCCTTTACAACCCCTTTAAGGTTAAAAAAAGTTGAAAATTTATCGAAGAAGGGGCTCCCCTGAAAATATAGACGATACAGACAACTGTGTATTGAACCGAGTGATACAATTTATCCTATGCGCTGTCTGACTACATGTGAATCACATTGAGAATGATAACAGTTGATGTAATGTGATGTAACTTGCTCTTAATAAAGTTTTTTTGTAACAAAAAAAATGCTGAAAAAGGAGCAGATTTGATGGACCACTTGTTTTTTTTTTTTTTTTACTGCCATCACTTGTTTGTCTCTATGTATCTATTATGGATAAGTTTAGAGTTTGGGTTAAATGAGCGAACAAACTGGCCATATTTACAAACATCAGTCCAAAGTCCGTCATTTATCGGCCATAGCAATATCCCCGATAGATGATATGACAGATCACTGACACTGTTGTTTGCATTCCAGCCCCAGGGATCTATCATTTGGCAGCAGAACATCATGGCGGCATGTCAATATGATCAGGTGTCGTTCATAGTGAATAACGTGGATATACATCACTGGATGACATGATAAATGTTTGATTTACATCAGGGGACCACATTTGGTCAAGATGTCACCCAGGATCTTCAGTTCATTTGTTTACAAAGAAGCTGGCAAGGATATGTCATTTAGTGCCTTTAAAAGGAGTACATCATATTGCAACTTTATGAGAAGCTTTACGTAATTCCCAAAGCATGTTATTTAAAGCATTTGTGTATTGCCCTTTAAGCTTCATTAAAGGACCCTTTCTATGTTGAATGGTATTTAAAATTTTTGGTTCATTGGTACTTTGTGGCAGTGTCCAGCTACCCTCGGCCCATTTTTAACAAAAGCTTTAAAATTAGCTTAGAAAAAGGCCAAAAAAATGATTTTGGGCTCCCAAAGACTATTTTTGGGTATAGCAAGCTGAACTCTCTTTTGCAAACCGAACCCTTCCTGGTTTTGCTCATCTCTAGTTTAGTAGACATATGTTAGTGCTAAGTGATAATAGAATTGAGATTTGTTTTTTGTCGATAAAACAGAATGTTCAGCATTGGAACTCAGGTTCTTGAAAGTAACTCTATCTATCTATCTATCTATCTATCTATCTATCTATCTATCTATCTATCTATTTATTTTGATGAAGAAATGCAAGAAGAGTGCGCATTAGAAGCAGAGCCATCAAAATTACCAAATGCTTATTACTATATTATACCAATGATTTTATATATTGTAACATTAAGTCATTCAATGTAGATATACACCTGTTTATATAGTTTGTTCACTTTTTTTGGGTAGATAGTTGATGAGGTTGGGATTAAAGTTGAGTAGACATAGAAGGTACCCCTGTATTCAGTACTTTGTGTACACTCATGTCTAGTAGGCAATCCCCAGAACAATTCATCTCCTTGTAAAACACAAAAACAATTGCTGGAGTTGTAAGAAAACTCTGGATGGTAAGCAGCTTTCCTCTATACCGTACACTAATATTATGTAGAAAATTCCACTGCATTATTTATAAGACTGTTGCATGTATTAATTATAAATCAGTCCCTCTTTCAAAGAGTTTCACGCATACAGTCTGCGTGTTGTAGAAATCTTTATTGGTGTTGATTCATATATTAATCCATAGCCATTAAAATAGCTGACTGCCTGTGCCTTTCACTGTTCAGATACATGGATAGATAGATAGATAGATAGATAGATAGATAGATAGATAGATAGATAGATAGATAGATAGATAGATAGATAGATAGATAGAATAAGGTTAGTCATACATTATACAATTTTCTTGTACAATTTTCCTTTAGATTTACCAAAATCATATAATGAGGTCACACCTAAACACTTTCAATTTGTATGCAATCAGGCCGGCCCTTGCACTACACAGTTGAAGTTAAATCTAAAGGAAATTGAACAAGAAAATTGTATAATGTATAGCCAGCTTTAAAAGCGACATGTTATGGATAATTTAGATAAAGATATAAATATGGAACGATAGACAATGGATATATAGATAAAGATATATAGATAAATGGAACAATAGACAATAGATAGAAGATAAATAGTTGGATAGATAGATATAGATAAAGATAAGATAGATCGATAGATTGATAGATAGATAGATAGATAGATAGATAGATAGATAGATAGATAGATAGATAGATAGATAGATAGATAGATAGATAGATAGATAGACAGATAGATACATACATACATACATACATACATACATACATACATACATACATTCATACTTATACATACTTAGAATAAGGAGAGATAGATAATGAATAATATAAAGATGAAAATCTGTATATGGAACGATAGATAGATAGATAGATAGATAGATAGATAGATAGATAGATAGATAGATAGATAGATAGAAGATAGATACATACATACTACATACATACATACTTATACATACTTAGAATAAGGAGAGATAGATAATGAATAACATAGATAAAGATAAAAATCTGTAGATGGAACGATAGATAGATAGATAGATAGATAGATAGATAGATAGATAGATAGATACATACATACATACATACATACATACATACATAGATACATAGATACTTTGTGGATATATGGATACTGTACATAGATAGATGATAGATAGATAGATAGATAGATAGATAGATAGATAGATAGATAGATAGATAGAGAGATAGATAGATAGATAGATAGATAGATAGATAGATAGATAGTGGATATATGGATAATGTACATAGATAGATGATAGATAGATAGATAGATAGATAGATAGATAGATAGTGGATATATGGATAATGTACATAGATAGATGATAGATAGATAGATAGATAGATAGATAGATAGATAGATAGATAGATAGATAGATAGATGATAGATAGATACTTATACATACTTAGAATAAGGAGAGATAGATAATGAATAATATAAAGATAAAAATCTGTATATGGAACGATAGATAGATAGATAGATAGATAGATAGATAGATAGATAGATAGATAGATAGATAGATAGATAGATTGTGGATATATGGATACTGTACATATCGTAGATAGATAGAGAAAATTGGACTATATAGACCAAAACATGGAGTTTCATAAAAAATCATAAATGTAATTTACATAATATTAACCACTTACTTACTGGGCACTTAAACCCCCCTCCTGCCCGGACCAATTTTCAGTTTTCAGCGCTGACAATCTTTGAATGACAATTGCGTGGGCGTGCGACGTTGTACCCAAACAAAATGGGCGTTCTTTTTTTCCCACAAATAGAGCTTTCTTTTTCGTGGTATTTGATCACCTCTGCGGTTTTTATTTTTTGCGCTATAAACAAACAAAGAGCGACGATTTTGAAAAAAGAACAATATTTTTTACTTTTTCTATAATAACTATCCAAAAATAAAAAATAAAAAAAAAATGTATTCATCAGTTTAGACCGATATATATTCTTCTACATATTTTTGGTAAAAAAAATCGCAATCGGCATGTATTGATTGGGTTGCGCAAAAGTTATAGCGTCTACAAACTATGGACATTGGTTTATGGCGTTTTTATTTATTTATTTATTTTTTTACTGGTAATGGCAGCGATCTGCGATTTTTATCAGGACTGCGATATTGCAGCGGACATGCCGGATGTTTTGACACTTTTTTGGGACCAATGCGATCAGATCTGAAAATAGACACTGATTACTGTATAAATGTCATTGGCAGGGAAGGGGTTAACACTTAGGGGGCAGTGAAGGGGTTAAAAGTGTTCCCTGGGCGTGTTCTAACTGTGGGGGGGCGAGGCTGACAGGGACATAAGAGATCTAACTGATCCCGATCACAGGGATCAGTAGATCTGTCATGCCCCCCTCACAGAGCGGGGAACCACCGTGTTTACATCAGCGGTTCCCCGTTCTGGCTCTCTGTGAGCAGATTGCGGGTCTCTAGCGGATATCGGGTCCACCCGACCCGCAGGCACACTCACGCGGTGTGCGGCGGCACTCGCGCTCACTGCTGGCACCGGCGAGACCGCGCCCAGCACGAGCCAAAGGGGAGGACATCTATTGACAGCCTCCTGGCAAATTAGATCCGCACTGTAGCCATCAATCGGCTATGGCGCAGGTCTGAAGAGGTTAAAAAAAGATACATTTCAGAAAAACAACTACAGGCGGTCCCCGGGTTACAAACAAGATAGGGACTGTAGGTTTGTTCATAAGTCAAATTTGTTTGTAAGTCAGAACAGGTACATTTTTTAAGTGTAGCTTCAGCCAAAACAAATATTTTTAAGCTTTTTGGATAGCATAGGGAAGGGTTAACACCCCTGTAATGTTTGTTTTGCTGTCTATGTTTCTGTTTAGAAGATTTCACCTCACTTCCTGTCCCAATGATAATTGGATTTTGAAAATTTGGGGTTGTTGTGGAAACAAACCTTGGTGATAAAGCATCAGTGGAGACCCCTTTTTCCCATAATAACTCTTACAGGAGTGAATTTCCCTTCCTAGGGGGAGATTTCCTCTCACTTCCTGTTGTCTCCCTCCGTTTGTAAGTAGGAGTCGTTCATAAGTTGGATGTTCATAACTAGGGGACTGCCTGTATTGTGGTGCCAAGTGGATCAACTGTATATGTAGAGCAATGGTTATACTCCTACTTGTTATAATAGATAGATGAGGTCTTGATGCGTCAACACATTTTGCCAAGATATAGCTTCATCAGGACGCATGAACAGAGTATAGCGATCCTCTACAAAATATAACAATATTTAGAAATCATTCATGCATATAATGGTACAGTACATTGTCAGCTTGCTGCGTGGAACATAGCTTAGCAACCCAGCACCAAATGCACATAATCCCTGGTTGGGCACCAGAGCAACAAGGGGAAGCCCCTGTTTCGGCTTCCCCTTGTTTATCCTGTGCCTGCCCGGGGATCATGTGCATTTGGTGCTAGATAGATAGATACCATTTCACACTCTTCAATTTATAGAAACACGCTCTGTGTTGATTTTGCACTTTTGCAATTTGTAAAATGTTTTCTTTTATACTCCACCTGCACCAGTTTTCCACTTGCCAGCCACTAAGGAAACATTTGACTCTTTGCAGACCAGAAAAGTAAAATGTTGTGTAGCTAAATTATAGAGAGAGAGAGAGAGAGAGAGAGAGAGAGAGAGAGAGAGAGGGAGAGAGAGAGAGAGAGAGTAACTTGATGAAGCCATGTCATTATATTCAGTGGGGGGGGGGGGGGGGCTTTCTACAGCCATGCAAACCTCCTAAGCTAAGATCTTTTAGTATACTGTATTTAAAAATGAAAGAGTATTACATTATGTTATTTTTATTTTTATTATTATTATTATTAATAAGCAATTTAAGCATTAAGAGTAGCCTGTCCTTTTGATATATAGTTTTCTGTAACCTAATTCTAATAGACAACAGAGTTTTTAATGTGGGCCAATGATTACTTTGTAAAAACCTACTTGACTGTCCTGCAAACTTTGGATGTAAAATATGTCAATCTTTCTGACTTCTGTTTAAATATTTCTATTGCAGCATACAAACTCCAGACACAATAGGAGTGTGTGGTACACAAGGAGCAGGGAAATACATGGCAGACGATCTAGGACTATGACACTGCGTTACGTGCGTGCTTTGAGGCAAGAAATCGGAAAGCTGGTAAAATGTCACAGCTATTTTTTCTTCAGACTAAGAAAACAGATGTTCCTATCTCTATCCTGCTATTACATAACACAGGATAATGTGATCAGCCTGTACTGGGCACAGACGACAACTGTGTAAAGCTAGAGGCAAGGTTTTCATGCCATGGTTCCTTATAGGAAGACGGGTGGAAGGAGCAGCCCGGGCATCATTATATTCTGTGTGGTCAGCACCTAGGAGAAGAGCCGATATATCTACAAATCTAGGAATTTACTGGAGTTTCCTGTCTAGAATTTCTGTCCACTGATGTAATAAAGTAAATTAACCTTTATTTCATTTCTAATTGTAAGCTTTCTTAACCAGTGCCATAATAAATAATGTATATATGGATACAGTAGATAGATCTATAATAGATAGATAAATAGATAGATCTTAGATATGTGGATAGAGATATAATTAGATAGAGGGCCAGTTCACACCATAGAAACGCAGTCCAGATGCGTTCTGGATGCTTTTCTGCATGTGTGTTTTTGTCATGTTTTTGGTGGGTTTCAGTGTGTTTTTCCCCCTCTTTTTTCTTAACCTTAAGGGCCACTTCCGATGTGGTTTTTTAAGCTTTCCGGTGCGTTTTTGGTACGTTCTGGTGCATTTTTGATACGTTTTACTGCGGTCCAGTACAGTTCTGTACATAAAAAACTCAGCATGCAGTGCGCATGTGTCGGAGGACCGGGTTGGTTGCTTGATCTCGGAGCTCCGTCCCGCTCCGCTCCTACAGCCCGCCAGCAGCTAGAAGAGGGGTCGCCCGCCCCACAACATAGGATCCCCCGGCGGCGGGGGTATATGGGAGAGTCTGCCGCCCCCCCCGCGATCTCGTCCGCTCGGCACAGCGCATCCGGCCGGGTGCGGGCACTACGCGAGGCCGCGGCTGCGGCCTACTAATACGCTGGACCCCGTGGCCTGTCAGATGAGATTCAGAGGCCTGAATACTACAAAGTAAGGACACCAAGGAGTGACCTGCACAGGTGCATCCCCGAGTAGCTACCAGAGCCTGGGGGGTCCCTGCAGGAGCACCTGATAAAGCTAGTGGGTGAGGCCGAGGCTGCGGCCTACCTCCCCATATAACATTCCCTGGTTTACCAGGCTCCTGTCAGCAAGGACCGCTCTCCTCACCTGTCACCAGCCATAGGGGCTCCCTACCTCTCTAAGGAGTTCTTCCCCATACCGCAGGATATCAAGGGTCTGCTTGAAGGCCTGAGTTGTGCAAGGGAACATATGACCTAAACCCTAGTTTTACAGTAGGGGACAGCAGCACTCCCAATTTTCTCTTTTTGAAATTCATAACTGCCCCCTTTGCTCTCACCCTCCGAGCTCCCCCCTCTGCTGCTCCTGGACTTTTGAGCCCTCGTTCATTGCACAAGCTGACCCTGGGAGCTCCAACTGTCCTCTCTTCTGCCCCACAAAGGAAGCCGTACCTCTGCTACCTTCCCCATGTACGCTGCAGCCGTCAAGAGGGACATATCCAAGCATCCGAGTTTTGGGGTCCAGAGCCCTGAGGGCTCCCCCCTGCCCCCTGAGACTCGCCCCGCCCATACGGTCAACACCGAGGATATGGAGGCAGGTGTGGAGGGGGGCTCGCAAATCCATTTGAGTCCAGGGCCCCCTGCCCCTGAGCCATTTAACCCCCGGGCCCTCTCTCCAGCTTCCACGGTCTCCCTTCTGGAGAGGTCTTTAGAAGAAATGTTTGCTTCTCCCTCTGGAGCCCGGGAATTGTGGGGTCGCCCGCACCAACTTTGCACCCAGAAATGAGGTTCCTAATGGAGACTTTCGCCAAGATGCTTTCTAAGGGCCTGGCGCAGACTGCCTCCCAAATCACCTCTACTATTCAAACAGACCTCCAGAATCTGGGGTCCAGAATTGACACTATAGAACAAAAAACAGATCAAACAATTGCCAGAGCGAATCAAAACACATCGCGCATCCAGGACCTCCAGGACCAGCTAGACACAGCCCTCTCCAAAGTTAAGGACCTCGAGAATCGTTCCCGGAGATACAACTTCAAAATCCGAGGGCTCCCGGAATCCATCACGGATGTATCAGGTGCTGTAAAATCCTTTATCAAGGACCTCATCCCCAATATTCCGGAACACAGGATGGAACTTGATAGGGCCCAGAGGGCTCTACAGGCCCCCCGCTCGGATGGTTTGCCCAGAGACGTCGTGGTCAAGCCCCACTTTTATGCAGTTAAGGAGGAGATCATGAGACTGTTCAGGAACTCTCCCCAACTTTCGTTCCAGGGTCACGCATTACAAGTCTTTGCTGATATTTCCCCGGTCACCATCCAAAAACGGAGGTCCTTGAAGCCCCTACTAGATGCTCTTGCCCAAAAATCCATCAAATACTGGTGGTCCTTCCCTTTTTGTCTATCTTTCCCATACAAGGGCAAAAAGTATGGCTTCAGTACCTTCCACGAGGGAGAACAACTTTTGTTCAAGCTGAATATTATTTCTCTGGACTCATCGTCCAACTTTCACTCCAAAGGTGGGGGCCCCTCCAAGCGTCCCTCTCATCAGAGCCCCATCCCCCCGGTGTGGAGGAACCTGCAATCCAAGAGGTCTAAGGATTCGCACCCCCCCTTCTTGTTTGCCTTGGCTTGTCTCTGGCCGAGAGGTCCTCCTTTCTATGATGTGACTCTGTTGCTGGACTAAATTAATATATGGTGTTTTTCTTTTTTACAGTTGGACTCTATGTTGTTATTCTGTACATGGGACCCCCTCTGCGCCTAGTGGGAATTCTCTGTTGGGCCTGGGGGGGGTCTCGGGGTTCCCATGGTCCTCGGCCCTGGCGCCGTTCCACCCACCCCCTCGGTTCGTTCGGGGAGGTCTGGGTGGGGTGGGGTCGATGCCGGGTCCTTGCTCGGATGCTTGTGTGGATCCACTAGGGACCCATTTGTTCACATTGCAAGTTATTGTTTTAAGTGATGTTATTTTGCTATTACTTGTGCCCTATCTTGGTTCTTGAAGCCACAGAGGGGTTTCATTGGCTCTCTTCCCCTCCTGGGGGGCAGCTCCCTGGGGCTGGGGGGTGGGGTGGCCTATGTTAGGGCCTTCTCTCTCCCCTGCCCTCCTGTTCTTGGGCTCCGCCCCCTATCGGGGGGGCCCTGCTTCCCTGGAAGGGTATGGTAACTTTCATACACGGGGCTAGCCCTGCTTTATAGTATATACTGGGCTGTTTTAGGGGCGGGGCGGTGGGCATGCCCCTCCCTCTGCTCTTGGGCACCACTGCATTGTTTACCCGAGAGCAGATGTGTTTCTGCCAGTTGGGCAGACGTTCTTAGATAGTCCTCGAGGTTTGGGGGCTAGTGCTCTGACCCCCATCCTCTGGACTCGGAGGGGTCTGACGGCGACTGCCCATCTGCCCCCTCTCTTGTTTTCCCCTTTATTTGTTTCCTACTCTTCCTCTTCCCTCTTCTGTACTTCTTTGTTTTCTCTCCCACACCAGGCTCCAGGGATGCAGCCTCTTGATGTACGCTTGAAGCTCCTGGATACTCCTTTCATGGATGGTGACGTCGGTCATCTAACCACTAAGGGCTGGGTGAGTTAACCCACAGTGATGCATATAGCCCCCCAAAGCCACCATGACATCCTCCCCTGACCCCCCGGCTTTGTTGAAATTAGCATCCCACAATGTACAAGGCCTAAATTCCCCCATGAAACGCAGGAAACACTTTCAGGCCGCCCATTCCCAACATCTGGAGGTTCTTCTCCTACAGGAAACCCACTTTCCAGACCATTTTAACCCGAAATTTATTCATGCAAAATTCCCTCAATTCTTCCTAGCAAGTGCTCCAGATAAAATGAGAGGAGTGGGAATTTTCTTCTCCAAAGGAGCTGGGTTCCAATCGCGACAGGTAATCCGAGACCCGGAGGGCAGATTTATTCTCTTAGTTGGGGAACACAGGGGTCACCTGTGCACTCTCATCTCATATTACGCCCCTAACCAGGGGCAGGTCCAATTTTTTCATTCCATGTTGGACTCCATTTCCCCCCATTTTGAAGGCACAGTGATTCTGGGAGGGGACACTAATACAGCTTTAGATTACATGCTGGACAAATCAGGGGCGAACCGAACCCGCCTTTTGCAGCCCCCTTAGATTGCTAAGCTCCTTTTCTCTCTTGGGCTAGTGGACGTATGGAGGGAATGTAACCCGAAATTGAGAGACTACACACATTACTCGGCCCCTCATAATTCCTTTGCCAGGATTGATCATGTTTTGATGGGGGCTCCTTCAATTCCTCTAGTATCTAAATCTTTTATTAGAGACTCCCCCTTATCTGACCACTCAATGTTCGTTGTCTACTCCCAGCTTCAGGCGGCGACAGGGCAAAGACCCCACTGGCGTCTGAAAGAATCTATATTCAACAACCCTATCCTCAAGGACCTCAAGGAATACTTTAAGTTGAACGCGAGTCCCGAAGTCTCACCTATGACCCTATGGGCTGCCCACAAAATGGTTATAAGGGGTAGAATTATAGCATTCTCTGCTAAACTTAAGAAGGAAAGGAAAAATGACCTAGACAAGCTGGAGCGAGACTTTTACAAACTCGCCAAAGCTCAAAAAAAAATCCTTCCCCACGATCCCGTTTCCAGCTTGAAACAGGCAGGGTAGCTTTGAACCTCGCCTTGACTACCCAAGCTGAGAAGTAGATCCAATGGTCTAATGCCCACTTTTACATCCAGAAAGATCATATAGGCCCCAAATTAGCCTCTAGACTTTCCCCGAAGTGTTGTTCATTCACTTTTCCTAAAGTGAAAGACACCTCTGGGGTCCTCACCCAAAACCCTCAGAGAATCATGGCAACATTTCATGAATTCTATGCCAACCTATATATGTCAGGGGATACTGGGGCCTCATCTTCCCAACACTCTCTCTTAGATAAAATCCCCCTGCCTGTTTTACAAAGGGAACACAGCCTAGCTTTGGAAGACCCCATTTCGGAGACTGAAGTCTTGGAGGTTATTAAACATCTCAAGAAGAGATCAGCTCCGGGTCCGGATGGGCTCTCCACTGGATACTATAAACAGTTTGGGCTCATCCTAGCTCCGCACTTAACAAACTTTTTCAACTCCCTTCAGGAGGGTACGATTGTTAATGAGGACCTTAACTCTGCCAATATTTCAGTCCTGGCCAATAGATTATCTTCCTTCATAAGGAACTACATAAATAAGGATCAGGTGGGCTTCATCCCGGGAAGACAGGGCCCCGACCAGATCCGCAGAGCGGTGGATCTCATTTCAATCCTTAGATCTGGTTGGGATGGTGGTCCCCCGCAGGAGGGTTTAGTATTATCCGTAGATCTACAAAAAGCGTTTGACACGGTTGAATGGTCCTATATTTTTGAGACCTTAGGGAGATGGGGGTTCAGCCCCAGGTTTTTACAAACTCTCAAAGCCCTGTACTCCAACCCTATAGCGCGTATTAAGCTTCATAACTATCTCTCTGAGCCTTTCGCAATACATAGAGGTACAAAGCAGGGGTGCCCTCTATCCCCCTTGATCTTTGCTATCGCCATTGAGACCCTAGCTATCGCCATCAGGGAGCACCCAGACATATGGGGGGTGAGATGTGGTCCTCACACACACAAATGCGCTCTATTTGCAGATGAACTTTTATTGTTCATCTCCTCTCCCCTCCTCTCGATCCCAAGCTTCCTTCACCTACTACAGGAGTTTGGCGAGGCTTCGGGTTTAAAATTCAATATGTCTAAATCTGTTGCCCTCAATATCAATCTGTCGGAGACAGTCTTTCAGCAGCTTCGGGACCGGTTCCACTTCGCTTGGCAATCGGATCACATCCCCTACCTAGGTGTCCATCTGGCGGCCAGTATTGATCAATTATATAGCATCAACTACCCCCCCCTATTCAAACGATTTGCTGAAGACATGGCTTGCTGGGGGAAATTCGGCCTCTCTTGGCTGGGAAAGGTGAACTCCATTAAGATGACCCTCCTTCCACGGATCCTTTACTTATTTAGAGCCCTCCCCGTACCGATCAATAAATCACACCTGCAGAAACTACAATCCCAAATCACAAAATATGGGGCAACAAGGGATACAGGTGCCCGGCGGAAGTTCTCTTTAGACGAAGAAATCAGGGTGGGTTGGGGGTCCCTAATCTGTGGAAATACTATCAGGCAGCCCAACTAGCACAATTTCTATTATTTACGCCAGAATAAATAGACCGGATTGGGTCGCTTTTGAGAGGCAGGCAGTTCCCCTTAACACCTTGGATTATCTAGTATGGACGCCCACCAAGTCCAGACCCTCGATACTTTCTCCAACGCTCTCACATTCAATGCGACTCTGTGACTCCCTATTCAGGTCCCCCAACCGGGCCTCACCCTTGTGCCCCCTTCAGCATGTGTTTAATAACCAGCGTTTCCCTCCTGGCCAAGACATCCGCTCGTTTGAGTGGTGGACCAATAAGGGCTTATATAGAATCGGTCTTTTCCTCTCCCTCTCGGGACCTTTTTC
>BLSH010306994.1:1345800-1406726 GCA_018402905.1 Glandirana rugosa
CTAGAGAGCTGATTAGATAGATAATGGATATATGGATAATGTAGATAGATAAATATTACATCCGAGGATGAATCAATGGATGGATAGATAGATAGATAGATAGATAGATAGATAGATAGATAGATAGATAGATTATGGGTATATGGCTAGAGAGTAGAGTTGAGCAGACACCTGGATGTTCGGGTTTGGCCGAACTTCGCAAAAAAGTTCAGGTTCGGTACCGAACTTGACCCGAACTTGACCCCAGACCCCGAACCCCATTGAAGTCAATGGGGACCTGAACTTTTCGGCACAACAATGGCTGTAAAAAAGTCCTGGAAAGTGCAAGAGGGCTGCAAAAGGAAGTGAAATGGGGGCAAATGTAGGACAAGTGCCCTACAGAAAAATGGCGATAGGGAAAATAACTTAAAATCAAATTAAAAAAATAAAAATGGGAAGGGGGGGTTACTCCCTAAAAGCAAGAGTAGTAAACTCTACCTAGTCCAAAATCAAGATCATTCTGTAATGCAGGATGAGATCTGCAATCTGTCCCTCAAAGCAGTAGTAGTAGTAATCTCTACCTAGTCCAGAATCAGATCGTTCTGTAATGCAGGATGAGATGTTATTATATCTGCAATCTGTCCCTCACAGCGTCGGCAGCATCCTCTCCCTACACTACCCAGAGAGCATGTGACATGCAGCACTAAGTGACTCCAGCTTATACAGAGGCTGGGTCACATGATGCACTGGCCAATCACAACCATGCCATTAGCAGGCATGGCTGTGATGGTTTCTAAGGGCAAACCAGTGAAACGCTTGCTGATTGGCTGCCCTGCAGCTATTCAACAGGTGGGATAAAATAGCCAAACTTTTTTTCAAATGTCCGGGTTTGGGTCCGGGTCACGGACACCCCAAAGTTCGGTACGGACCCGAACTTTACAGTTCGGGTTCGCTCAACTCTACTAGAGAGCTGATTAGATAGATAATGGATATATGGGTAATGTAGATAGATAAATGTTACAATAGATAGATAGATAGATAGATAGATAGATAGATAGATAGATAGATAGATCACGGCGAGAGAGGTAATTAGATAAATAATGGATATAGGATAATGTAAGTAGATAGATGGATAGATAGATAAATAGATAGATAGATCATGGACACATGGATAGAGAGATACTTGATATATGGATACTGTAGAAGGAAAGAAGGATAGATAGATAGATAGATAGATAGATAGATAGATAGATAGATAGATAGATAGATAAACAGATAGATCGTTTGTGCATATATGGATACTGTAGAAGGAAAGATACATAGATAGATAGATAGATAGATAGATAGATAGATAGATAGATAGATAGATAGATAGATGTACAGAAAGATAGTTTGTGAATACATAGATACCGTACATAGATAGATGATAGATAGATAGATAGATAGATAGATAGATAGATAGATAGATAGATAGATTGGTAAACTGATATTACCTCTGAGGGTGGACAAATGGATAGAGAGATAGATAGAAAAACAGATAGATAGATTGTTTGTGGATGTATGGATACTGTACATAGATAGATGGTTGATAGATAAATAGATAGA
The DNA here is from genome assembly GCA_018402905.1 of Glandirana rugosa. Classification (NCBI taxonomy): domain Eukaryota; kingdom Metazoa; phylum Chordata; class Amphibia; order Anura; family Ranidae; genus Glandirana; species Glandirana rugosa. Next base: position 1,347,385 of record BLSH010306994.1, read on the forward strand.
TCATAGCTAGAGAGGCAATTAGATAAATAATGGATATATGGATAATGTAAGTAGATCGATAGATAGATCATGGACAAATGGATAGAGAGGTAATTGATGTATGGATACTGCAGATGAAAAGATGGATAGATAGATAGATAGATAGATAGATAGATAGATAGATAGATACATACATACATACATACATACATACATACATACATACATACATACATAGATAATGTATATGTGGAAACTGTAGATAGATAGATAGACAGATATTACATCTGAGGATGTATACTTGCATAGATAGATAGATAGATAGATAGATAGATAGATAGATAGATAGACAAAAGATCGTTTGTGGATATATGGATACTGTACATAGATGATAGATAGATAGATAGATAGATAGATAGATAGATAGATAGATAGATAGATACATACATACATACATACATAGATACATAGATAGATAGATAATGTATATGTGGAAACTGTAGATAGATAGATAGATAGATAGATAGATAGATAGATAGATAGATAGATAGATAGATAGATAGATATTACATCTGAAGATGTATACTTGGATAGATAGATAGATAGATAGATAGATAGATAGATAGATAGATAGACAAAAGATCGTTTGTGGATGTATGGATACTGTACATAGATGATAGATAGATAGATAGATAGATAGATAGATAGATAGATAGATAGATAGATCATGGTTATATGGCTAGAGAGCTGATTAGATAGATAATGGATATATGTAGATAGATAAATATTTCATCCGAGAATGGGTCAATGGATAGATAGATAGATAGATAGATAGATAGATAGATAGATAGATAGACAGATAGACAGACAGATAGATAGATCATTGCTAGAGAGATAATTAAATAAATAATGGATATATGGATAATGTAAATAGATAGATAGATAGATAGATAGATAGATAGATAGATAGATAGATAGATAGATAGATAGAAAGATAGATCATGGACATATGGATAGTGAGATACTTGATATATGGATGCTATAGATGGAAAGAAGGATAGATAGATAGATAGATAGATAGATAGATAGATAGATAGATAGATAGATAGACAGATAGATAGTTTACGGATATATGGATAATGTACATAGATAGATGATAGATAGATAGATAGATAGATAGATAGATAGATAGATAGATAGATAGATTGTTTGTGGCTATATGGATACTGTACATAGATAGATGGTTGATAGATAAATAGATAGGTAGATAGATAGATAGATAGATAGATAGATAGATAGATAGATAGATAGATAGATAGATAACAGATACATGGATACTGTACATAGATAGATAGATAGATAGATAGATAGAGAGAGAGAGAGAGAGATACATACATAGATAGATACATACATAGATAGATAGATAATGTATATATGGATAATGTAGATAGATAGATAGATAGATAGATAGATAGATAGATAGACAAATATTACATCTGAGGGTGGATAAATGGATAGATAGACAGATAGATAGATAGATAGATAGATAGATAGATAGATAGATAGATAGATAGATTGATAGATAGATAGATAGATAGATAGATAGATAGATAGATAGATAGATAGATAGATAGACAGATAGATAGATTAATAGACTGATATTACATCTGAGGATTGATAAATGGATTGATAGATAGATAAATAGATAGATAGATAGATCATGAACATATTGGACATACGGATAGAGTGATAATGGATATATGGATACTGTAGTGGATAGAATGATAGATAGATAGATAGATAGATAGATAGATAGATAGATAGATAGTAGATGGAAAACTGGAAAAAAAAGAAATAGCCACAAATCCAGGGATTTACACCTAACAATCATTAATAATTGTTTTTTTGTTTTTTAATTATTATTTTGATATTTTTTCAATATATGTATATTTTTTATATATAAAAGACGGATCCTGACTCCCATGGACAGTGACTGGAATTTTTATGGTTGCTCTCAAGTTTTGATAACCCAGCCCATAGCTTTAGACAGATAGATTGAGCAAGAGATAGATTCCAGAGAATTATAATTCCTGAATTTTAGGATTCTGTACATGTGAAGAGAATCAAACAATCAGCAATCCCTTGATTGGCGAGCCACTTGTGTAATAATTTCAGACGAGTTCACATACACAGAGAAAGTGATAAATGGTCGCAGGTGGATAGGTTGACTTAGACAAAATGTTATTTTCTTGTTTGCACAAATTGCCTATCGGTAAAGAGACATCCCGGTAGCACTTTCTAGGAGGCACCTTAAACTGTTGCATCTTACAAAGATCCATTGCAAGTGATTTAATAAACATTCTAAATTCTTTCTCTCCCTTCAGAAAAAAAACAAAACAACATCACATCTCTATTCATCCACAGTGTCTTCTAGCGAATGGCAGCTTTGCATTTTGTAAATAGACATTTTCTTCTATTTTTCTGTGCAAGTTGAGTATTCGGGACCTCCTCCCTCCGTGACGCCTTCCACGGCATCCAAACCTCCTCCTCCTCCCTCTTCTCCTTTTTCCTCCTGTTTTATTTGATTATCTGAAATGGAGCACATTGGTTTGATGAGGCTGTTAATAATGTGTAGATAATGCTGCCTGTTGACCCCTATGTGGGCTAGTGAAGTGCATCTCAGTCTACTTCACACAAAAAGTGCCTGAGTGTTAGGCGTGTGCCTTTGTCCATTAGCCTAAAGAACACCAGTCCTGAATGACAGCTCCATAGACTGCCAGAACAAGTGAGCCAGCCCTCCCAAATCCTGACCCTTTTTACTCACAAGAACACAGTCTAGTCTTTGTTTGCCTGCGGCCCCATAATAAGACACCTTCCTCGTGTTAACACTTGAAAGAAGTAGCATATTAACTCCCAATTAAAAGCTAGTCTTGCTCTAAGAGTCTCTCTCCCTGAACTTGCGTCCCATCACATGCCACATATCCATGTCTGGGTAGACAGATCGTTCGGTTAGTTAAACCTCCCATAATCAAACACAATTATATGGAATATAAAAAAAAAATCCCTATTGCTGTAGAACTTGTTTGCTTTAAAACACTGATTTAAAAAATATATATATCCAATAAAACAACCATGCTACGATAAATATAGGGAGATGAATCCTAAAATAAAAGACTAGGTCTATTTAGTGCAACAACTATCTTGAAAAACAAAATACATAACCGTTTATTCCATAAAACAATTTTTCAATTTCAAAATAGTGAAAAAAAATGTAAAGCTTAAAAATATATATAAGAAAAATCCAAAATGTCGTAATTTTTCTCTATTTTATTTGTTTTTTATTTTTCTCTAACATTTGATTCATGTTTTCTTTTTTCTAGGCATGGTATATTTGTTTGTAGACTTGTGCAATTTTATTTTAATTCTAAGCAATTAAAAAAACATTTGAAAAATGTATAATAAAATACCCCGGCCAAGAAGATCATTTTTTTTTCCCAGGTAAAGTAAAAGCGATAAGATTAGAAAAAAAATGGATAAAAATGTGAAAATATCCCACAGTTCCTTATTAGGGGAAGATACAATATTTATTTCTTGTCTCCTGGGAAGAGGCTCTTCTATCTATTGTCCTCCCATCTCTCTCACTGCTGATGCTTAATTTTCAAAACTTCTATATTGCCAAGGGACCTACGACATCAGCCAAAGAATTACCCAGCAAGTACAAAATCTGATCCAGGGAGCTACTTGTGAGCAGAGGGGAGAGTTTTTCCTACAGGTTTCCAAGGAGAGTGGGAGAGAGAAGGTTTGACTCTGTCAGTGCAAGCCTTTGGCTTTTTTTTTTTTTTTTTAATTTGGAAAATACACATTTGGACCTACAAGAGGGGACCTTGCCTATAGGAAAAGTTGCTTTCTTTATCTAAAAAGAAGAAAAATGTCTACTTCATTCCCTGGACTTGTCCATGATTCAGAGGTATTTTTTTTGATCCTTTTATTTACTAGTTTTTTTTCCCCCTGTCCCTCATAATCCAAGCTAGCTAGCGTTACAGTGAACTAACGTGTGCTCCTTAAAAAAAATCTTGCAGAAAAGATAGCAAGAAAATTCGTTATGACATCTGTCGCCTAAGATGGCATTCTGCAATACAACAGTTGTTATAACGAAAAGGGGGACAAAAATAATCCCTCATAGTGAAGCCACAGACTAAGGGGGCATGATGCTGCACGGCTCAACTGATCAGCTAGCACATCAGAAGTCCTGATAGACAAGGCTGCGATGCTCGTGTGGGGTGTGTGTTTATTTTGGGGGAGATGTAGGATTTTCCTTTATTTCTGGGACTGGAGGTTGCCTTGCATGCTCAGTTTTAGTACAGTGTAAGTGGAGCTTAGTAGATATTTGGACCCAATTGTGAATTATTATTATTTTTTTTTTTTATTGTGTGTGCTGTAGAAGTCTACCTACAATGTTTGAGTGGAAGATAACTTCACAATAGTGGCTCTCCTGTCGGTGTGTGCTATTTTAAATGACAAACCTATTTTTTTCCCTTCTCTTTTTGTCTCCCTTCCTTCCAGATACGTCATGACGGATCAAACAGTTACCGTTTGATGCAACTTGGATGTCTTGAGTCTGTAGCCAACTCCACTGTCGCCTATTCCTCCACGTCTCCTCTGACTTATTCCACCACTGGCACCGAGTTTACTTCGCCGTATTTCTCGGCTAACCACCAGTACACCCCTTTGCACCACCAGTCCTTCCACTACGAGTTCCAGCACAGCCACCCGGCCGTCAACCCAGACGCCTATTCACTAAACTCCCTGCACCATTCACAGCAATATTACCAGCAGATCCACCATGGGGAGCCCACAGACTTCATCAACTTGCACAATGCCCGGGCACTCAAGTCTTCTTGCCTGGACGATCAGAGGAGGGACTTTGGCTGTCTAGATGCGTATAGGCGCCATGACCTGTCTCTCATGAGCCATGGATCCCAATATGGCATGCACCCAGATCAAAGGCTTTTGCCAGGCTCTAGTCTGGGTCTTGCCGGGGCTGGAGGGGAAGACTTCCAGGTAAAGCATATGCACCAGTTTGTGTTTTTAACATAATATGTACCATACACCTAAAGCAGAAATTTCATTGTATAGTCTCCTTAGACTGGGCGTGGCAGGGAATCAGGGCTGTGCAGCACAAATAGTAGCTTAAACAAGGACAATAAAAAAAATGTAAATTCCTAAAAAATACAAAGTTAAATTTCATGTATTAGATGTATAATTATGCATGTTTTTAATATAATTAATTGATAATGAAATCACTGATATTATATCATCAGCTGCTTTTAATAATTACCTTTAAATGGATCGATCATTGACATCTGCTTGTAAATTTCTTCAATATATTTAGACATATAGATTTATTTATTTAAAAGAAATGTAAAAATTTTAAAACATTTGTATGGTCTCTCTAATTTTGGAGTGGCTCAGAAAAAAAAATGAAATAATCATTAAATAAATGCAGGAAATGCCTTCCAAATATATTGTGCAACCTGCATGTATTAGATCTAGAATTATGCATCTATGTTACGTACTACGTTTGATAATACCAGTCTAACAATATAAAAAAAAAAAAAAAATGCGCTGGATGCAAAGAATAACACATTTTTTTTATGCTATATTTGATAATTGTTTATCAATATACTGATAGCTAATTTTATATATATATATATATATATATATATATATATAATTATATATATACAAATATATATAAGGGAACTTTAATGAATAGAAAAAAAGAAAGATAGAGAGAGAGAGAGAAAGAAAGAAAGAAGGAAAGAAAGGAAAAGGAAGGGAAAAAAGAAAGAAAGAAAGAAAGAAAGAAAGAAAAAAGAAATATAATAATACTCCTGCAAATTATAGTAGTAGAAAAAATAAATAATAATAATCATTATTATAATGCCTATATATATAGATGATATATAAAAGTAAGTGTATAGGATGACGGTATAGAAAGAAGGTGTGTATTTTAGGAGCTAGTGGTGTGTAAAAGGAGTGTCAGTTAAACGTGACTTTTCTTGTAAAAACGAGTAAATCATTGTATTAGCTCACGTTCCACATTCTTGCTCAAGGCTCTTTAAAGCGAATAACCTTCTACAGCTTAGGAAAGCAATTTCTTCTTTTCACAACTGCCCGCGTCTGCTGCTGATTTTTCTCTATCTGTACAAATTTTCTCCCCATCGCCAGCCAGCAAGCATGGCATCTTTCAAAAGACGGATTAGGGCATTTGCAAGAGGCAGTACAAAAGATAATTCCCCAGCAAAAGAGCACCGTAGTTGATCCAATTTACTACTTAAAGCCATTCAACTAGTCATTTTATGCAATGTCATCCGACCAAACAGCATGTTTCGCTTTACTAGAAAGACCTGGTAAAAACAGTAACTAATCCATAGGTCGGACGGAGAAAAAAATACCAGCTGTCCAGTTTTGGCATAGTAATTTTTAAGTTTGCATCAACTGTGAACAATTATTAAAGAACATTTTTTACCCTTTAGAAATGACTTAGATATTTTTATGGGACAAATAGTTTGACTAAAAATGTAATCCAGAATTACACCTTAAAATAATAATTTGTTGTGTTTTTTCTTTAATTTAAGGACTTCCAAAAAAAAAAAATAAGTGCCTTTTAGTTTGTATTAATATTACTTAGTCATAATATAAAGAGAATAATTACAGTTAGCCGCAATACTTTTTCTTTAATTGGTTGAGTTATATTTAAAATATTTTAAAGACGTTAAATAATGAATGCTACAAATGTAAATTTTTTTCCCTGTGTGGAATATTAAGTGAGCCCCCCAATACTTTGCAGTGTGCTTAAGTCAACAGAACAGATGCAAACAGTCTCAATGCCGCTAGAAGCATCTTTGAGCCCCCTAAAAAGATTTTCCATGGCCAACAAAAGCTCCTGTCACACCTTTTCTCATCACTGGGGTAATTTATACAAGGCTCAGAATTTTGCCTTCTATCGATTTCATAATCACTTTAAAGCAGAACCCAAACGTGTGTTTAATTTTCTGAGCAGATTTTACAAGTCGCTTTTTAGGCGCAGGAGAGAAAGAAAATGTAAAGACTGTAATAGGGGTGACATAACCTGGTTGACTTATCCCACCATTTGCCAAGCTGGCTTATTTTCTTATTCCTCCCCCTGTCTCAAATCTAAGAGGCCTGTTCAGCATTTCAACTTTAAAATATGGAATTATAGACATTAGGAATTCAGTAAATTAGCATCATTGTTGGAGAAACAGGAATTAAACATCCCTATATATATGCTATTTAATAGTGTTTTCTGGAGTCAAGTATTTTGCAAATACATCTTATGACCATCATCAAAATTGCAGAGAAAGTAAGGAATATTATTATTATTAGTAGTATTATTATTAATAATAATAATAATAATAATAATAATACCAATAATAATACAACCACTACTAATAATAATAATAACAATACTAACATACCAAGAATATCACTACTATATTTTATAAGCTATCATATATGCAGGTTTATATAAATATAAAATTTAGCCTGTACAATTATATTGAACTATTATTAGTATTTATTTTCTAAACATGTGCTTGATAAATTGTATAATGATACAGAGAGAGAAATAGATAAAAATATATAAACGTAATTTAGACAGCACAATATCCATTGTGATGTTATCAATGATAGTTATTTTCTTCATCATCCCAATCTCAATCTCATCCCAATTTCTATTTTAAAAATGTAAGATTGAGACACCCTTCAAACTATGCAGTTTTTTTTTTGTTCAAATGAATGTAACTGTTATAGTAATGTGATTATTATTACAGTTATTATTATTTTATTATAAACAGTAGCACACCTAGATATAACTTAGATGTGTGGTCTTTAATTGGAAGTAATAATATATAATAATATAATGAATGATATTAATATCAATTATGATAATAATAATATTTGTACGGTCTCTATTTAAGCAAAGTAGTTTAGTAAAATTTAATTGCATTGCAAGTGTTGTTATTTATGATAATTGTGATAATGATAATAATAATAATAATCACCATCATTATTATAATAATAATTATAATACAAGAACAATAAATACTTTTGTATGATTGTTTACTCATATAAGTTCTATTTTAATATTTTTTTCTTGAAGGGATCAGTGGAGGCGCAGTGTGGATTGGTACTAAACAGCCAAGGAGGTGTGATAAGAAGAGGTAACTACTTCCTATTTACTACTGACAGTTAAAAAAAGTGTCTATTGCCAAGCTTGTTTTTTGCCAGATCCTTCTAGTTAGGCGCTGGTAAAGAGTTTTTGGTGTCTTCCAAGTATATTGATTTTTTTTTTTACTTTATTAGTAAAGGGGGCTGTTATTGTCTTTGAGATATAATACCATATTCACCAGCGTAGTGGCTCTTGCAGGTACCAGTCTCGTGGAAGAGTGCAGGGTTATATTATATATTACGTTTTTGGAAGTTGATGTTTCCTCTTTATTTTTATTGTACCGTTTGATATGTACATTGTGTTCCTGAACTTGCAGAGTTTTAAGGTTTGAGGTGTATTCTTTCACAATAATGTTGGCAATGGAAGAGTTAACCTAATCACCTGACAGGTTTGAACCCGCTATTTGTTTTTTTACTCTCATTGTATGTAGGTAGTGTTCCCACCACCTTCTCTATAAATACACGTATGTTGTAGCCTGTGCTGCTGTTATGGTTCTGATAACTCGCAGACACAGTCTAGACTGCCAACAAGACCATTATTATAAGGCTTACACAATTCACTCTCCTACACTGGCCAATGTGTGCATATTTAGAAATTTTTTGCTGTTTTTGTTTTATTTTTAGCGATGAAAAATTTGTAGCTTTCTGTTTTTCTGTCTTATGCAAAATATTGACGACAGAAACTGCATGCTTTCTACAAATTGTGTGCAAAATTGGGCGTGCCTACTTAGCACTGGCAATCTGCCGAGACAGAATGGCAGAGAGAGAAGGGGTGCTCAAGAACTATAATCCATTTCTAAAATTGAAAAGCCTCTGATGCATATATATATTTATAAGTACAATTCATTTTTCCACATTCTTTTGCTCCTGAACATATATGTAGTTTTATTTAATCTTTTTTAATATAAGACATTGGCCAAACTGTGCAAGAGACAATTGTAATCTACCTAAGTATTTGTAGATTCATCTAGATACATGAATTCACCCTAAAGAACTTTTGTGCTCAGAGGCATATTGGATGGAGACAAAAGAGAGAGAATAGTCGAGACATATCCCTCCAAAGTATGATGCAGTAATTATGCAGTAATAGCCCCCTAGTATTCTGCACCGTGATGCACGCCGTGGTCGCTTACTGTAGCTTCCAGGCTGAGTCAGACAGCTGGCGGTTCTGGTAATCTGCTCGCCAGTTAGAGCAACGAAGCTAACGCTGTATATAACAATGCCGGTGCTGAAAGAACAGCTCCGCTCAGTGATAAGCCATGGATTGTTTAACCCCTTCATGCCCATAAAGCTTTACATTGTCCTTGCAAATTCTTTCGCAAAGTTAGTTTTTTTGAGCGCAGATCTGAATAAAGACACTTTGGGGTTGATTTGCTAAAACCTGAGAGTGCAAAATCTGGTGTAGATGTGCATGGTAGCCAATCAGCTTCTAACTTCACCTTGTTCAATTAGACTTTAACCAAAAAAAAACTGATTGGCTTCTGAACTGCACCAGATTTTGCATTTGTAAATCGACCCCTTTGGATTTTAGTGTGTAGCCTTAAGATTTGAAAAGTTGATCACGTTATACTATAGCATGATTTCCGATCTCATGATCATCATGTTCAGCCTATTGTGGCAATCGCAGGGCACAAGGAGAGTTTAGCACGGCAGCACATTTTCGTTATTTTTTGTTAAGCTCGGCCCTTGGACTGGGTTGCTGCTAGCATGCTCAGATTCTGGAGGGAGCATAAAGAACCAATCTGCGTGATTGTTAATCATGTGATCACCATTGTTGGCCAATAGTGATCAGAGTGTAAGTTTGTGTTTATAGCCAACTTTGTGTATGCCTGCAGTGCCATGTCACCATGTGACTGGCATGATAGGCAACAGCCCTGATTCCTCTGAGGGTGGCTACAGTCAAGAAAATGTCTTACCTGTAAGGATGGCCCATGCTATATTACCTGTCTTCAACAGCTCACGCACCTTCAGGATCCACCTTGATTTTTTTTTTTTTCTGTCTGATGGAGACATGATGATTTCATTTTCTTTTTGGAAAAAGAGTACTAAACTTCCCACAACAAAAATGTAGGCCAAGCTGTTTATAAATCCAGTACTACCCAATTGTTGCCAATGCTACCCCACTTCTCTATAGCAATCTCCTCTGTGATAGATGTTCACTGTGCATGAACAACAGGACTTTCCTTCCCCTTACATAGAGAAGGGAAGGATTGGTGCGCACTCGAATGGAAATTTTCCAATAAATTGAGAAACAATAATAAACAATTCCAACAGTTGTATGTCCTCATTATTATCCCTACATAGCTTTTCCTAGATAATTGTTAGCAATTCTTTAGATTGTTAAAAGGTAAGACAGTTTTAGCCTTAGGGCTTACGTTGGGTAACATATTTAAATGATAGTTTAGTATTATGAATATTTGTATTCTATTATTTTAAGTATGGTGGTAACATTTATAGGTTAATTAATTTATTTGTCATAATCAATGCATGTTAATTAATTTATTTATTAGAGATATCTTTAGGGCTTACATTAGGTAGCATATTTTAATGATAATTTAGTATTATGAACATTTGTGTTCTATTATTTTAGGCATGGTGGTTACATTTATAGGTTAGTTAATGTATTTGTCATAATCAATGTATGTTAAATAATTGATTGAGTAGAGATATATTTTTTAATGAATTCTGTGCATTAATCATTTACTCCTGTATATTTATTACTGTTCATTTCTTGTGATTCTTTTTGCATAATTTTCCAATATAAGCAGAAATAATCAAAGCCCCATTTTTACATTTAATGCCCATTGAATACTTGGGCATCCAACTTTCTCAGGGGTGTCCATTTGTGAATTATTTTTATTTGACAATAGTTGTTATTATTTGTATTATTATTATACAGGATCTATATAGCACCAACAGTTTGTGCAGTGCTTTACAACATGAGGGCAGACAGTACAGTTACAATACAATTCAATACAGGAGGAATCAGAGGACCCTGCTTGTTAGAGCTGGCAATCTAGAAGGGGCACACATACAACCAGCATTAGACATACCACAGAAAAATTACATCCTGAAAACTATTTTTTTTAACCTTCAAGTTCTAAAAAAGTGTCAAATACTGTAGGGAGTTTTGGCATCACTTCACTATTGAAAACAAAGTATGGTGAAAAGTTACTATGGAAATAATTTAACCCGGAAGCCAAAATACACATTATTGACTTTAGGTCCTTTAAAATGCTAATAGAGCACATTATTTCACAGGTTGGATAAGACCAAATAATTGCATGAATAATAGGGTGCATTTTTTCAATGGCATTTGAAAAAAAATCATCTGTATTGACAGGAAAATAATTGCATTGCTTTTATTTTTATGCCATTCACTAATATATATTGTGTATAATATATAAAATATAATAATGAAAAAAAACAAAAGCTAAAAAAGAACATGTACACACTTGTTTGTCGAGCAAGGCGCATATATATCAGTATCAAACCCTAAACAGTATTGGTGTTACTGTAAATGGGATAGACAAGTGAAAATATTTTATTAAAATCAGTATTAGCCATTTAAACCATGCTATGCACTAAACAAATTGATAGGTCTTTTTTAAATATGTTGTTTCATTTAAATTGGATTTAGTACTACATCTATGCAAGTTATTTTTTTAAGACTCTACTTAACAAAAGCCTAAAAAAAAAAACACCAAAAGGAACAAAAATTGTTTAGTTAGGAAAACTTTAAAAGTGGTATATTTTTTAAAGGGAAAATATCTATCTATCTATCTGTCTATCTATCTATCTATCTATCTATCTATCTATCTATCTATCTATCTATCTATCTATCTAAGTCAAAATGTTAATTTTTAAATGGCTTAACACAATGTATGCTTCTTTGCAAAATTCTGGAGTATTAACCTCATGCTTTCCACCATATATAGCTTGAAGGCGTGAGGGTTATAAATGATTTTCTTTTTTGTGCGCACCTTAAAGGGTCAAAGGATTGCACCATAATTCAAATAAGGAAGTAGAATTAATGTGCAGTTGAACAGCCTCTGGAAGATTAAGAGAAGCTCTGTACACTTTCGATCTGTTGATACCGGGCGAACGGGAACGCAACTTTAGTTTGATAGCAGACGTGAATAATCCAATGACCTTTCACTTTGGAGTTGTAAAGCTTGGTGTTATTGCATTGTGCTGGTATCTAGAGGTGGGAGTATCATTAAAGCCCTCGGTCCAGTCTACCCAGGTGCGTGCTTCCCACCATCACAAGGTCTAGATTTAATATTTGCAGCCGAACTGACGCAAAGATCCCCCTGCTATCACTTTTAGTTAATAGTGTGCTGAATTTAGCCCCGAGCTCCTCTACTCTCCCCATCACAACCAATAATCTTTACTCTGGCTGCTTCTTGTGTATCGATGCCTTCTTCAGCCTGGGGCAAATACTTTGATATGCTAATATTTCCGAGTAGCAAACTCTGTTGAGATCATATTAACGCCGCTCATACAGAGTGGAGCCTCTGCCTTGGTTGAATATTCAGATATCCGATTTCAAAAGAAATTACTTGAAGTAGCTAGCCTTCTATTTACAGGGGAGCCGTCAGTAATTTTTAATCATTAAATTTTTTTTTCCTTTCTCTAGAATTGATGCTTAGTTAAACAGATCAGGGTGTTTTTTTTTTGTTTTGTTTTTTTTGGTGAACCGTTTGATACACAGTTTATTATAGTTTATTATAGGATTTGGAGTTAGATTTTTTTTTTTGCATGCTGTATTTTAGATACAAAGGCATAAAAAATAAAGTGACTCTTTGGCCTGCGCCATTTTATAAAACCTGAATGGCGGACTCCAAAAAAACTCATGTTCCTCTTTGTGATCATGCAATCTGAATGCCCCAGGCAAATTTCAAAAAGCTTAAATACTACTATCGCCTCTAGGCCATGACGAGAGGACAAGACTACCGGCAACAGAGAGGTTTTTTTTTTCTTCCTCCGATTGCCCTTGGCAACATAAAATACAAACTACTTTGAATCAAAACATTTTTGGGGAATTAATATGATCTGAACTCCTTTCGTTTTAAAAGATCTTGAGTTTGTCAAATCGCTTAGAGGTGACTGACATACGAATGGCGAGGCATTTTATTTCTAGATAGGAATGTCAGATCTTATTTGATTAAAACTCTCTTCCAGCCCAGCAATGCTAGACAAATGTCTGCTACCAGCAGAGGATCCGGAACTACTCCCAACCACCCACCTTATTGCTTAGGCATTTTTCATATGGTTTCATGTGCTTCATTGACACGCAACTCAATGGTCACACCACGCCTTCACACCCGGCTGCCATGTGAGGTCTATGACTATGATGCATTGGGGTTGATTTTCTAAAGGAGTTGAGAAATTTCACTTTGCAAAGTATATGTTTCCTTTTCTTTGCGAATAAGGTGGCACTGTGTTCAGCTCAGTCATCCAATAATATGCACTTGATATTCAAAGTGAACACAATTCAACCTTAGATAAAATTTCAGTGGCAAAGGAGCATCCTATACTCCTTTAGTAGAAATTTCAAAATTACACATGGTTTCAATTATGGTAGACCTTGTAAAGGTGAGGCTGCTGCCTTCAGTTGCAATTTTTTTTTAGGAAGGTTGAAAAATAATCACATTTTGCTATAATTTTTTCGGTTACTGTGGCACATTAGCAAAATAGGGAGGTTACTGTAAAAAAAATCACCCCACCTAAGGCACAAACATGACTTGAAGGTTTTAGTGGACCAACATAGCCATGCCATTCATTATTAAAGGGTCAGTCTACTGAAAAGTGATATTTCACGTATAGGTCGCATTTGGTGGGTTGAGGTTTTTTTCATATAGCTGTGGAAAAACATAGGCAGCTGATATCAGCCAAAATTAAATATAAATGTCTACTTGTTCACAGAGAGCGGGGTCTGTGCTATTCTGGCTCATTGTTAAAATTGTTCAGCTTGACACAAATCCCACCCCTGTCTTCCTCAGCCCGCCTCTTCTGACACTAACAAGAACCAGGGGACATAAACACTGCTCTAGCACTGTACATTATTACATTCATTTCTGATTTATAGATGACACGTTGCAGCCCCACGTGGACAGCTGAGTCCCTTTTTTAAAGGCAACATCAGCAGTTCCAACAAGGTGAACTTTGTCATTGGAGCCCCTGAACCTTTAATTGACATTATTACAGGTACTTATATAGTGGCAACAATTTTACGCTGAGCTTTACATATGTATTATAAATTGACATCAGTCCCTGCCCTCAAAGTGCTTACAATCTAAGGTCCCTAACATTCATACATACACACACTAGAGCCAATTTAAACAGGAGCCATTTAATATAGTATCATGTCTTTGGAATGTGGAAGGAAACCCTTCCTACTTTCCCTTCCTTCCTTCCTTCCTGCCATTACGCTGTCCAAAACCATTAGTGGGCGCCTCTGCCACAAAAAACAGTTATGAAATCATAAATATTACCTTTCCTTCCTATTTTTTGAGCTCTGAAGACAAAGCTGGTGGCATATGTGCAAAAATGTAAGACATTTAATTCCTCCCTTGTTTCTTAATTCTTATTTCTTTCTTATTTCCTCCTTTCTTTCCTTCCTTTTTATTTTTGAGCTGTGAAGACAAAGCTGGTCGCAGATGTACAAAAATGTAATGCATTTATTTCCTCCCTTCTTTCCCATTTTCTTTCCTTCATCCTTCCTATTTTTGAGCTCTAAAGACAGAGCTGGTAGGAGAAATGCGAAAATGTGACACATTTAAATCTTTCCTTCCTTCCCCTTGTATTTATTCTTCTTTCCCTCCTTCCTCCTTTCCTTTCTTCCTTCCATCATACTGTTTGAAAAAAAAAAAAATCTCAACTCCAAAGCATCATAGCCAAAGACTATTGGTGGGTTTCTCTCCCACAATAACGATTATAAAACCATAAATATTACTATTCCTTTAAAAAGTTAATGAAAAACAGATGACCTACCCATCCACCAGGAAATTATTTTCTGGCATATAGGCATCCCCAATATGTTATACACCTCTATTCACAGTAGACACCCTGGATGCTGTATTTATGCTGAGGAATCTGCCTGAGACTTTTCATTTTTTCAAAATCAAAGAGAAAATTAGGAAATTTGGGCAAAATGTTTCCATATTGGTAAAATGCGTTGGAGTTAATAATAAAGGGGGTTTGGGTGTTTTTAAGGGTGCAGTAGACGTCAACCGCTTCTGGAGATTATGAAAGCTTCTTTCAACTATCCTTCATCTGTTCTTGTACCAAAACTGGAACCCTTTTACCCCCAATATTTTCTTCTTTTTTTTTTTACAGAACTAAAAAAATAGACCCTAAAAAGAAGCGCTCATTCACACGGACAGAAAAAACACTGTGCTTAGTTTTGTGAGCATCTAAACACAGCACTATAGTAATCAATGAGCCCATGCACACAAATGCATGCATGTATGTGCAAAAATGTGCACTGTGTATAGCTGGAAATAAAAAAGTAGGATACTTCTGCAACCAAGGCCATGTAGATCTGCAGATTTCAGTCGTGCATAAACACGTCTAAATGTGAATACTTTAGGTTTAGGCTTATTTTACGCATGATCTTCTTCCAGCTGCCCCCTGCATCCATGCAGAAAGTATGCATATGCCCATGTGAACGGGCATTAAAAGGTTAAATAAAAAAAAGTGGCAATGACTAAATAAATAAAAGAATTAAAAAAAACACACAAATTAAAAAAATACTTAGGGGCATGTTAATACAGAAGTAAATGTTACTTTCACCAAAAACTCACTGCATCAATTGCTGCAATTGAATACACCTGCACCAGGAAGATTTACCGATATTATATGCTTGGTGAATGTCACATTCACTACTTTATAAACATACCCCTTAATGTAATAAATAAAATTACAATAAGTACACACACAAAAACATACCCTCTAATAATTAAGAAAGAGTCAATTTTTTTATGCAAATTTCACCAAAGCAAATATAGAAATCCCTCTTTGGCAAAATTGCAGTACTTTCGTGGTGATTCAACTTTGCTGAAATCACAGTTCATCCCTAATACTGACAGTTTTGGAATGAATCATCCGATCACCAGAAATCCTGGGAAGCCTCACTTTGGGATTGATTTACTAAAACTGGAGAGTGCAACATCTGGTGCAGCTGTGCATGGTAGCCAATCAGCTTCTAACTTCAGCTTGTTCAATTAAGCTTTGACAAAATAAAACTGGAAGCTGATTGGTTTCTATGCAGGTTTTGCAATATCTACTTTTACTAGATTAACACTGTTGTGTTGTTAAAGAACACAGTTTGGAAAATGTATGTGACTGATGTTGATCTTATGAATACTTTAGATTTAGGAACTACTGCTAGTTCTAAAATGGATAAATGATAGATTGGCAATCATTTTGGGGTTTTTGCCCTGAAAATACTGCAGGAATATGAGAAAACTGGAAGAAAACTTGTGGATCAAGATGTTGGTGATAACTGTGGATATAATCCTGGGATATGTTCCATGCATTCATTAGAACGGAAGAGGTGACTTAGATAG
Source organism: Glandirana rugosa (assembly GCA_018402905.1). Taxonomy (NCBI): domain Eukaryota; kingdom Metazoa; phylum Chordata; class Amphibia; order Anura; family Ranidae; genus Glandirana; species Glandirana rugosa. Next base: position 1,364,190 of record BLSH010306994.1, read on the forward strand.
GCTACAAAACGTCTTTAACATTACAAGTCCAGTTGAATGTGAATACCTACTAGTGGCTGTCCTTTGACTTCTTATCTTTAAAACATTTTAATCACCCCAATAACACATAAATCACTATCTATATATCCTAACCATTTACAATAGTCATAATTACTCAAGTGTGTCAAGAAAAAATATATTGTATGGTTGTATTCCATTCCATTCCATTTTGTTACTCTGTGGATAAATATATGGGTGTCAGAACTATTGGTCATAATGCCTGAGGCAAGAACCTAAGGCTGGGTTCACATATGGGCGAATTAGATCCGGATTTCCCCGCATCCGGGGCACAATGGAGCCAGACAAAGCACTTTGAATAGTGTGAAACGCGTCAACCTTCTGTCTTCCCCCTGCCTGTATTCTCCCCTCCCTTCATTTTGCTCCATTTTTTACAATAAAGGATTTTGCTATTATCATTGGTGGGTGTGCTGGCATTCCGGACTTTCCTTCATTCACTATGCTGTTGCAGTGACAGGGTGTGCACCCTGCCTCATCAAGCACCTTTGGATTCTCCTCGGTCCTTCCATTCACCTGGGAGTTGCAGTTTCTTGTTATCTTTGGGTCTGGTTCAGGTGTGAATTCAGGCAAAAAATTGGACCTGATTTGCACCTGAACCGGTGAACAGGGGCACACCAGACCCCATGCTGGGAACCGCGCCGGACATATGTGAACCCGGCCTAATGGGTCCAAAAAGCTTGTATCTTTAAAATATTAAGTTAGTTAATAAATTATATTACTTTGTGATTGTAAAGTCTAAAATATTTTTTTAAATAACAAACATGTTATATTTACCATTCCCAAACCTTCTCTTCTGTGGTCCCCTGCTGGTGCTCTCAGCGAATCCTCTTCTTTGTGCGCCACCAGAGTAAGTCATTTTCTATGAAGGCGCATGGGCTCCCTCCTGATCCGGACTGTGTGCGTCCATAGACACACACAGTGTGACTCAGTCCTGCCCCCCACCCCCTTTTCACAGGATTTAATTTACCACAGCAGGAGCTATTGGCTCTCGTTGCTGCTTCTCTATCCTGTGAATGCAGGGAGAGAGAAGAGAGCCACTACAGATGGGCACAGGTGAATAATTGGGGGGGCATACTAATACTGGGGCATTTTTTACTTTGATGCAGGGAATACATTAAGGTAAAAAGATGTCATGCATTTACAACCACTTTAATCACTGTTTATAAAGGGCCTGGAACTTTTTTCTTTTTTGAGGATTCTGGTGATTGTAGAGCCACTTTTACAGTACTTTGAAGGTGCTGCCCCAGTGTTGCACCCTTCCCACCCCCACCACATCTTTTATATTTTACCATACTGTGTATGTGTGCACAAAAAAATAATTTTAGTGTATATTTTCCTAAATATATATATTTGATAAACAGTTGTGCAAATATTGTGCTATATTAAAAAAAAATTAAACTGTCACTTATTCTACAGGGCCTCTGCTTTTAGAACGCTTTTAGAAAATATATAATTGTTTGAATGTTTTAAGTAATTTCCTAGCAAAAAAAAAATACAAATTTTAATATGTTTGCAAAAAAATAAAAAAAAAATGCTCTAGACACAAAGTGGTTAAAGTTCACTAGTCACTATTACTCAAGAACAAAAATGTAATATATGGCCACTTACCAGTCCTTAGATGTGGTGGCTGTATTTGATTTCTTTTTTTAGGCTTGTTTCCTTTATTTTCACCATTGTGAACCTTCCAGTAGCATACTTCTTGTCCTAGTGTGACCACGCTCACTCACTGTACTGTACAGGGGAGCAGCATTGCCACCCAAGGACAGGAAGTATGTAGGGACTACAAAATCTCCATAACACAAGGGGATGTGTTCTGTAGCCTCCAGTGAGAACTAGGTAGAACTGATAACACTGCAAAGTGCGCAGGATGCACTGAATTTCTGGCAGGAACAACAGGTATTTTTTGCACTTATGATGGTGATAAAAAAAAAAAAACACGTTCAATGCTATATTTAATGGACTGCAAGGGAGTAAATAAGATAATTAATTGTTAGGGTTTACACAAACTCTAAATTCCAAACTTTTTACCTCCATTGCGGAGATATTTTAAAGAGGATGTCCACTCTGTAAAAAAAAAAATAATAATAATAGTCAGCAGCTACAAACCTCAAACACAGAAATTGCCCAAGGAACTTTAAAGGAGTTGGGCCCCAAGCCAGCAAATGATAGCATTCATAAAAAGTATTTTTTTTTATTCAAATACATGATTAAAATCATATTAAAATTACATGAAATATATAAAAAGTGAATAGTTGTATGATAGCATATATGCATAGAAAAATAGCCAGTTGATATCCTGACACTTAATGCGTTTCGTGAAGCTACGTTCACTTCTTCAGAAGAGTAATATTTAGTAGGATACATGTAGAGAAAATGTTTTAATTTTGTTATTATGGCATAAACCACTTAAGGACCAGGCCTTTTCTGGCTCTTTTTGTTTACAAGTAAAAATCAGTATTTTTTGCTAGAAAAAACCCAGAAAGAACCCAAAACATGATGTATATATTTTTTTAAGAAGAGACCCTAGAGAACAAAATGGCGATCGGCGATCGTTATAATATTTTATGTCACACGGTATTTGTTCAGCATCTTTTCAAACACATTTTTTTTTGGAAAATAATACACTTTAATGAATTTTAACCACTTCAATACCGGGCACTTTCACCCCCTTCCTGCCCAGACCATTTTTAAGCTTTTAGAGCTGTCGCACTTTGAACAATAACTGCACAGTCATGCAACAATGTACCCAAATGAATTTTGTTATCATTTTCTTCACACATACAGAGCTTTCTTTTGGTGGTATTTAATCACTGCTGTTTTTTTTTTATTTTTTACAAAAAAAAAGATAAAAGATTGAAAATTTAGAAAAAAACGTTTTTCTTATTTTCTGTCAGTACATTTAGTAAATAAGTAATTTTTCTCCTGATGTGCACTGATGAGGCTGCACTGATGGGCACTGATGAGGCGGCACTTATGGGCACTGATGAGGCGACATTTATGGGCACTGATGAGGAGGCACTAATATGCTGCACTGATGGGCACTGATAGGTGGCACTAATGAACACTGATAGGTGGCACTGATGGGCACTGATAGGTGGCACTGGTGGGCACTGATACACAACACTGGTGGGCACAGATACACGACACTGGTGGGCACTGATGGGCAGCACTGGTGGGCACTGATAGGTGGCTTGTAAAGGTAGCACTGATGGGCTCTGATGGCCTGCGCTGATGGGCACTGAAAGGCTGCATTGACTGGCATCACTAATGGGCACTGATTGGTGTCACTGATGGACACTGATTGGTGGCACTGATGGGCATCGATTGGTGTCACTAATGGGCATTGATGGGGCTTTCCTGTAATCAGGGCACTAATGATCAGTCCCCGATTACCTGCCCTGGACTCCCCTGTGAGGGGATACCACTGATCGGCACTCCTCACCACACACTCTGTCAGTGTGAGGCGAGGAGAGCTGATTAACGGCACTTCCACATTTACATTTAGCAGCCGTTGTGGGGCGCCATCATATGACGTCCTCCCACAACGAGAGCCACACCACTCCTAAGTCATTTTATGGCAAGTGGTTAATGCAAAATGGGCGAATGATTATCCAATTTTCCTCATTGTTTTACAGCAAATCGGAATCGATCAACAAAAATTTGTATGAAAATTCTCCTACGACAAAGGTTTCTTTCTTTTTGTTTATTGTAGCTGATCATGCGCAGTCTTTCTTTTCTGATATTTCTCGTACAAAAACAGTACACATTAAGAGCCCTTTCACACATCAGCAGTAAAGTGCCTCTAGTTTAGCGCCACTTTACCACTGTTATAGCGGCACTTTGGTGCAGCAGCGCACCTTTAGCCCCTAAGAAGGAGTTAAAAAGGGGTTAAAATCACCGGCGCATGACACTTCCAGAGCAGTGTACCGCTGTTTCGGAAACGCTGCCCATTCATTTCACTGGGCAGGGTTGGTGGGGGAACGGGTTATACACCGCTCCCACACCGCCCCAAACATGCTGCTTGCAGGAGTTTTTTTCCTCTCCTGCAAGCACGCCGCCCCAGTGTGAAAGGACAGACTGACTTTAAGAGGTGCTTTACAGGCGCTATTTTTAGCTTAAAAATGCCTGAAAAGCGCCTCAGCGTGAAAGGGGTCTAAAAGAGAATTGTTCGTTCTGTTCCAATATGTGAAAAAATTTGGAGTTTGTCCCTTCGGGAATTTTCATACGGAAAGTTGGATTCAGCTGTCGAAAGATGTGTACACACTATACGAAAATCGTACGAAAATTCCTTGGACTAAAATGTTTGCCCTAATTTCTTATAGTATGTACGAGCCTTTAGGATATCATCTGGCTATTTCTATATGCATATGTGTTACCATACATCTATTCATCTTTTTTTTATATATTGTATGTACTTTTAATATGATTTTAATCATGTATTTGAAAAAAATTACACTTTTTAAGAATGCTGGGATTTGCTGTTTTTGGGTGCAAATCCTCTAAAGTCCTATTGGCAATTTCTGTGTTTGGGAGTTCTCATATATCAGGGACTGAGATGCACCATCATCCATTGTACATTGGCTTTGTGTATTGTGTAACAGCTGCAAATCCTATGGATACTTAGGATACTTACCTGTCCAGGGATACAGCGCCATCCTCACCCAGGCTAGTTCTTCACTAGCCTTCAGGTTCGCAGCGACAGCATCTTAACTGTGGGCAACCAAATACATGGCTTTTCGTTTCACAGCCGGCTGCCCACTGTGCATGTGCGAGCCTAACTGCACTTTGTGAATGGTCCCACAGTCTTCTGGAACCTGTTATGTGTCCCCAAAAACTGGGAGGAGGGAGGGGGAGAGGAGAACTTCTGCTCAGAAAACCTACGTGATCAGAGCGGAAGTGGGAGCAGGTACCTGTCAAAACTCGGTACCCGCTTCCCCTTTAAAATAAAATGATATGCCATGGCAGGTGAGGAGGACCTAAAGTGGAACTTCCCCTTTTGGGTGGAGTTCCCCTTTAAGCATCTGTGAATCAACTAGATCCTGAAAGGAATGCTTATCCGACGGTGCTTTTCAGTAATAATTGAAAAGATTTATGTGCAAACGTGTTCATAAATCCATTGTAGATTGCCAGTATCTTAATGTAATGACCTCTGATGGACATCTCAACGCTGGGGTATCCTAATAATGTAGTTTAGTACCCCAGTTTGTGTTCTTGTGCTACTGAGCTCCTGTTATTACAATGTACCAGGCCGACTCAAATGAAGGAGCAAGCATATTTCTCCATAGATGTTAGTGTAAATAATATATTTTTCCAGGAATACAGGCAGCGTTGGGCTGAAGCAAAGATGTAGCCTTCAGCGATACGATTGTTGTTAGCAGCAGGATCCTTTTGTGGGCTTGTTCATGACTTATTTCAGAGAGCAATTGTCATTCATGTACATTAAAAATATATAGTATACAGTCAGCCTCAAAGTCAATGAGAGAATAAAGAGATACGGAGCCAGGCTAATTTAAATTTCACATGTCATGAGATATTATGGAGGACTAAATATAAATATAATACGGTAATCATCTACACAGACAAATATATTGTAAAAGAACATGTCTATATCTATCTATCTGTCGATCAATCTATCTATCTATCGATCTATCTATCTCTCTATCTATCTATCTAATATGTTTTTATCTATCTATCTCTTCCTCTATTATCCCTTTCTCAATTTATACTGTATCACAACCTTTGTCTCAACCTTTGTCATAACACTCCCCAAGCATGAATCTTAATAAGAAACGTCATCACTCTACCCCGCATTTTTTTTTATTAGTCCCTCCTTACCTTTTTTGCAGTGGCGTCTAAAAATGTAAGCACACACAGTGAATCCAGTGGCATTCTGTAGTGATCCACTGCTTAGCTGCTGCACACCAAGTCCTGCACCACCGTCTCCCTTCCTGACATCATCAGGAGCTGGCTGTCTTTCCCTGGTTCCTGCAGCAGGCCCCCTTATGATATGACTGCATTGTGGCACATCATCAGGCTGCTGGCTGCAAGAATCAGAAAAAGACAACTGCCCCCCTGAGGGCATGCCGTGGCGCATGTGCATTTTCCGTAGACTGGCACATAGCTTTCGGGATGCATGATGTGGAGATCTTGGAAGGCTGCATGCAGTTGCATCAGGGGGGGCAGCCCATACACATGTAGGGGGCCCAGGCTTCCTACAGGGTAGGGTTGCCACCTGTCCTCGCACTCACATTCAATTGTAAGCTCCACCATTCCCTGGCAGACTGGCACTATGTGGGCGGTCCTGCCCATCAGTAGCACCTGTCAGTAGCTGTAGGCCCCATTCTACCCTGTTCTCCAGCCCGCAGTGAGGCCCTGCCTTCTGAACAGCTCTGCTCAGTCAGTGAGGCTCCACTGTGGATGGCTGGATGTCTGACGGGAGGGAGAGCACCATGCAGGAGATGTACCAACTGATGGTGGCGGGAAGAGGTGGGGTCGGAAGTCTGCTCTCACCATACAGTTCATCCAGGTGAGATTGAGATGGGACTGTGCTGGAATGTGTGAAGAGGGGACTTGGAGGCCACACTGGGATGGGCAGTATGTGTTTTTGTTTAGGCAGCTGGAAGGCTTCCTGGGGCCGCACCTTTCTGCTCTTTTATATTGTGGGGGGGGGGGGCATTCTGCTGCCTTCCTTTGATAGTATGCTGGAGCCCCAGGGACCACACTGTGCTGCTTTTATGTTTTGTGTTTTTGGTTCCTGGGGGCCACACTCTGCTGCTTTCCTACATTGTATTCGGGGGCACCCAGGGGCCACATTTTGCTGCTCTACTGTATTGTGTTTTGGGGCCCAACACTGTGCTGCTCTTGTATGCATCGTCTGGGGGCCACACTGGCTGCTATCAGTATATGGAGTAACACTATGGTTGACAGTCCAGGTTTTGAATCATGTCCATCTGAAACCCGGATTCATTATTCAGACTGGACTGTGGGTGTAGCTTCAGGGGGACTGTGTGGCCTCCATGTCACACTTGGACGGGAGGGGTGGCATTTACTAGAAACATTCACCTGTATTATCCTGGGATGGAGTAGATGGGAATGGAGGAGGAGGACATGGGATGGAGGAGATGGGACTGGAGGAGGACATGAGATGGAGGAGATGAGACTGGAAGAAGAGGACATGGGATGGAGGAGGACATAGTGGGATGGCCTGTGAGAAGATTTAGTGGGTCGGCTAGTGGGCGGGCACTGTGGAATGTTGGTGGTCAGGCCCATGGGGGGGGCAGTTGTGGCGCAACCTCATTCACTTTAATGGGCCATGTTCAATGGCAGTATTATCAGTTGAATGCAGTGTGTACAGTCCTGAGTGGCTACATCTCCTTATTAAGGTGGGTGTGAAAATCATGGCTGTGGGTGGGGCCTCCACTCCCACACATGCTGAAGTTCCACCTCCTTTAATGTGCATGGTCATCAATGCTCGGGACCAGGTGGGGCCATGTTCATGTAAAAGTCAACATTATGGCAGAACCCTGGCTTAGAGATGAGCTGTACACTGTGTGCAGTTGTCTAGTTCCTCTGTGAAATGTATCGTCCCATGTCACTACACACCTTTGCTCAATGAATGTTGCATTTAGGAGGGACACTGCTGAGTCTATGCCCGCTCCTCCAGTCAAGAATATCTCTGGAACCTCACTCCCAGTGACAGAATGGAGTTCCGCCATGTACTAAGCACTTCTGCCAAGTTAACCCTTTGTGGTGGTCTTTCTCCTGTGCCCCATGTGCCTTTACAGCTCCTGTTCTTTTGATACACCATGTACCACCATGCACCCCTTTAAATGACTTGAGACCAGGTTGAGAAACAGTTAACATGGCTTTACTTGAAGACTAGGACAGTACAGTCCATGAACATTCAAGCTAGCTACCTATTTCTCAGATGCCCAGGCATACCTTTGCAGGTGGCAAAGTCCTTAAGCATGTAGGTTCCCTTATGGTGATGGTGATCAAGGGTTGCTCCTTGTTACATCTTTTTACTGGATGGCAGAATCCAAAAAGCCCAGGAAACCGGCAGACCCAGAAATCACCTGCCTACACAGCTCAACCTCCTGCTTTAGCCTCCTGCCTGAATTGCATTGAAAAGCACAAAGTCCCAGTAATAATGGGTCAATTATAAAGTATATAATAATAACAGAAAGTATTTCCTTTAATAATTGAATTAGCAATGATAAGGGGGGAAGAGGGAACTATGAAAGGCAACATATAAGGAGATTAAGCTTAAGCTTTAAAAATGACATGACCCCCAATGTTCCTTTCCCTTCTTTCTCTCTCTTTTTGTCACTCTCTCTCACTTTCTCTCTTTCCTACAAACTGATTCTTCTTTTAAGTATGACATATTGGTGTATATATGCTCTAGCAGAAAAATACCATTATAATACACTTGGGGCTCATTCACACATGTGGCCGGAAGGCAGTAAAAACAGACAGTTGAGCTGCAGTTTTAACATTCCCTTTAGCTAACACAGCGGCCAGAGAGGGTTGTACCACAGCCACAATGACTTGGTTACGTCAAAGGTGATTCCCCTGTCATGTTCAATGGCGAATAAATTCAAGTGAATAGGGACGTGTCCCCAACCCCTTGTGTGGGCTTTTCATGGTTAAAACAAGCAGTGAGAAGGTGACATATTGCCTCCTAAATGCCCTTTGAGAAGCAACCCACCGCCTAAAGCTTTTCAGAGGGCCAGCAAGGGCTACTACCAGTGTAAATAAGTAGACTTTGCATAGATTATGTAGCTCTAAGCACTATATGAATGTTATTCCTTTTTTGAAAGCATTTTTATCATAAACAACTGCCTTTTTCATAATATATTTTTTTTGCCAATTTTTCCTTTTTTCCATCTCAGTGTTGCTGAACTTTTCCAGACATTTTCTGTCTACATGCACTCGCTCCAGCACCGGCTGTACATCATTGCACTAGGTTTGTTTCCTGATTGTGACAACAGTGCACCATAACTGAGCAATGTATGTTGGCACAGCTGCTTGTATTTTCTGTCAGAGTGATAACACAGGAGCACAATTGGGTGACATAACAGGAAGTGCCCATAAAACGATCGCTTGGAAGAGCACCAGGCAATTTTTTTTATTTGTTCCATAAAACTTTATTAGTCGATCAATATAGTGTACATACACGTTCAACCAAAAACGATAACAGAGTTACATATGCATTAGAAGAGACATATGGCATAGCACGGGTATTGCAGCATTTGGAATTAATTCCACATTTATTGGGTGGTATCCGTTAATTAGTCTTATTCGCAGCTTTGCATATTTTGCTACTAAGGTGAGCGTGTGTTGAGGTCTTAGGTAGCGAATGGGGGATAAGGGGGTGGGGGAGGAAAGAGGGGAGGGGGGAGTACGGCATGTGTGCCAGGGCCTGAAGTTGGGGGAGAGGCAATAGATACTTAAGGTGATAAAATTCACGGGGTCCACCATGTCTGATCGTCATAGCCTTCTAACTGTTGCAGGAGTAACAGGCAATTTTTTAATGAAGTCTTCAGACTTAAAGCTGAACTTTACCCATAGCAACCTGATAAAAAATAATGTTCTTTAGCAAGAAACATTCCACATTAATAATTATGCTACCAAAATAGTGTGCGCTATAAATTTCCTCCAGCATTGCTCCTGTATCTTCTTGCTAGAGGCTGCCATTTTGCTGAAGCCCAAAGCCCCAGCTGTAAATCATAAAGCGGAACTAAACCCATCGATTTACCAGTTTCAAAAAACAGTTTAATTCAATTGTGTCCTCAACCAAACTGTCAAACTATCAAATGACCGGTGTCATAACTGATCACATGTGCAGCACCATAGCAGTTGCAGTTCAAACTGAAGCAGCAGGGGGTTTCATTTGGCTGTAGAGGGGTTTCATTTTACTTTAAGGCTGTCAGCAGATCGGCCTCTACAATCTCAGCAGTGCCTAAAAATGGAGAGCGACTGAGCATGTGCAGAGCAGGGTGAGGCAGTGTATTACTGGATTTAATAAGAATAGACACTTATTTTTAATTTTTTATATATAGCTATACCTGCAAAAAGGTCAGCCTGAAGTGATCCAGCAGGACTTAATTTTCTGACTAAAGTTACACTTTAAGGGTTGATTTACTAAAACTGGAGAGTGCAAAATTTGGTGCAGGAACCAATAAGACTCCAATTTAATTTTTTTTTGTCAAAGCTTAATTGAACAAGCTGAAGTTAGAAGATGATTGGCTACCATGCACAGCCATGCCAGATGTAACACTCTCCAGTTTTACTAAATCTTAATGTGAAAGGTTCTATGAAATTTAGTGGTTGGCTTTAGATCTATTTTAACTATATTAAGCTCAAGCTTGGATATTATTGTGCTGCCCTTTTTTCAAACAGTAGTGGTAATGTTACTTCAAAAAATTGTTTGCATTTTCAAACTTACTCCTGAGTAGCAATTATGAGGGAAAGGAGGACAGCGAGATTAAGATTTAAATAGGGAATGTGTGATTCACTACTTAGTACTGTATAATTTACTGCTGCAGACTAAGGGTGCATTATAAGACACCCAAAGGCTACACTTTGAGTGCAGTAAGTCTTGCTCTTTCTATATTGGTAATATGCCTAAGAGTACTGGATATCCATTTTTTTTCTGCATGATCTTTTATAGCACATAGGTAACATTTCTTGACCCATATATACACCCTGCATTTATTTATTGACTTCTATCATTCTCATTCTGGTTTCCTTAGGTGGTGCCTGTGTAGTAAACCCCACAGATCTCTTCTGTTCTGTTCCTGGTCGGCTGTCTTTACTAAGTTCCACATCTAAATACAAGGTCACTATAGCAGAGGTGAAAAGGCGATTGTCTCCTCCAGAATGCCTCAATGCGTCTCTGCTGGGTGGAATATTACGAAGGTAAAGTGTGATCAGTTTCTAGTAGTTCATTTGTTTTGTATATTGACTTTCACATTTTAGGCCTATTCCAGATAAAACCTTTTTTCTATTGCTTTGCAGATGCTGGGGAAGTTTGAGAACCTTTGTAATTTTAAGCTACTCTCTGTATCCCTCACTTCCTATGAGGCTAGCAAAACAGGAAGTGATCGCCAAGCAGTGGGAAAAGTGAACAGAATTCTAGGGTTGTATAACTAGTGGAATCACCAGCAAGGAGGAAGGAGGTCCTTGTTCTTCTATATAGATCTTTAGTTATCACTAGAGGAATCACTAGAAGGAGGAACAAGGTCCTGGTTCCCCCATGTGGATCTTTAATTATCACTAGAGGGATCACTAGCAGGAGGAAGAAGGTCCTGATCCCTCTGTATAGATCTTTAGTTATCACTAGAGGGATCACTAGCAGGAAGAAGGAGGTCCTGATTCCTCTATATAGATCTTTAGTTATCACTAGAGGAATCATTAGCAGGAAGAAGGAGGTCCTGATCCCTCTGTATAGATCTTTGGTTATCACTAGAGGGATCACTAGCAGAAATAAAGAGGTCCTGATTCCTCTGTATAGCTCTTTAGATATCACTAGAGGAATCACCAGCAAGAGGATAGAGGTCCCGATTACCCTATGTAGATATTTAGTTATCACTGGAGGAATCATAATTAGGAGGAAGGGGTTCCAGATTCTCCTATATAGATTTTTAGTTTTCACTAGAGGGATCATCATTAGGAGGAAATAGGTCCTGATTCATATAGATCAGTGGTTTCCAAACTGCAGCCTGGGGGCTGTGGCTCTTTGCTCGCCTTTTTCTGGCCCTTGGAGCAGTGTTCCTCTCACTGATACAAAACACTATTCCAACCACTGACACCAAGGATGGGGCAAAATTCCTCCCACTGATACCAATGATGGGGCATTATGCTTATGTGTGCCACATTGTAGTATTATGATCCAAATACAAGTTTATTCCAAAGATGCTTTATAATTAGTATATAGTTATTATATAGTTATTAAGCCTAAAAACAATTTTCTCAAAAAAAATCCTAGTTCCTGAGTGCCCAGTCAACAGGGACACTCTGTTTGCATAAGGTCTAATAAGGCCTGCTCCATCTCCATGTCATGTACAACCATATCTCTAAGCCTGACATAAGACTAGAGGGTTATGGCTAGGATATATTTTCTCATAGGTGTGTGCAGCCTATTAACTGTGAGTGTGCATCCCAAAACTCAAACACAAAGCAACAGAGGCAGTGGCTAGGGGTGTACAGATCATGGCCACAATGTTATGCTTCGCAACCATGGCAGAAATTACAGAGTGCACAGCACATGTGAACAAGTCCCTGTTTTAAATAGTTTTTTTGAAATGCTAATTTTTTTTACATTCTTGTTTATTTATTTTATACATTTTTTAATTGCCCTTTTAGGGGCTTTGGTGAAATATCAGGGTTCTAAAAAGATCCCTGATGTCTTTCATTTAAAACTTAGAAAGGGACTAAGGACAGGAGGGAGGCACAGATTTTAGAACTGATCCCCCTGCAGCACAGCTGGAGGGAGGGAGAGAAGGAGAAGCTGGCAGTGCTGCAGGGGGAGGAACAAAGGATCGATATCTGCAATAAGGCAGGTGACCAGGCCCCCTTGTTGAGCTAATAGGGAGGAGGGCAGGCTGTACTGCCTGATCATCGGCCCTGGCTCACAGGGTGATTAGGGTGTACCCAGGCACACCCAGCACATCATCTGAACACACCTATGTATTCCCTGTTCTAAAAAATTAGGAATGTTTGACTCTATCTCTAGCCCTTGATTTATTATCTAGTGGAACACAACAGAAAGACCATGTACGATGCACACATAAGTGACATTATTAGGACATACATTTCTGTTTTTTCAGTGTATTCATTTTATGTCAAAAACATAGTTGATTATATGTAAACTGCGTCTTTTGCAACATATGGGATGTACCACTTCAGATAAGTATAAGAAGCACTGTTGCATTGACTGAAAACGCAGGACACCCTTCCATGAATTTATCATTTGAAAATACACAGGGTCTATAGCCTCCTCTTCCCTCCAAAGTATGGAGAGAAGGGCATTACTTTACACTATAAGCCCATACTAGGGTTGCCACCTCATGCCTTTAAAACTGAACATATATTAATTACACAGGTTCTGTGGCTGATTAAGGTGGTAATTAAACTCACTTAGTGCCTTATCTGCATTAAATTAGCCTCAGAACCTGTGTAATTACTATGTGTTCGGGTTAAAAGGGATGGGGTGGCAACCCTAGCCCACACACTATATATTTGGTTGGACGGGCCCCCTATGGTTTCTTTATTCCTCCTACATGCTATTTCAAAAACCTACCAAAGAAGTCACAAGGCCATCACAAATGGGTCACTCACAATGGATTCACAAGTCATTCTTTAATTATTTAATTTGAAATATCTCATCACTGGACTTCTTACAATATAAAAAAAATTCTAGCTTTGGATTCAAATTGACACTGATCACCCAAAATTGAGAGAAGGGTTTTGGGTGGTGTTGGTCGTTAAGCAATCTAACTTCCACTAGTGAGATCAATTTGATTGGTAAAGATTGCCGGTGTTTTGAATGGCTAGTATGAATGCACAAATCCGATTATTTTGGGTTGTGGGTTTTAATTTCAGCCCTCAAAAATGGTGTCTCCACTAAGCTGCAGGTTTTCTAGGTATGGCTATTGTCCCATGTTTATAGCTCTTGTTATAGTAATACAATATAATATATTGTAAAAAAACATTTATATTATTTTTATGTCTTTATATAATGCATTTATGAAGCAGGAGACCTTTTACGGTAACGACTCTTTACTATGAGATTTAGGCCCCTTTCACACTTGTGCGACCCAATTTTACCACAATTTTTTGCCGCGATTTTTACCCAATTTCGGATCAGTACGACTTTGGCCTGACTTTGTTGCAACTTTTGCTCAATGAAAACATATTACAAAGTCATACAGAAGTAGTACAGAAATCACATCTATGTTATTCAAATGCAATTTGCATGAGACTTTGAGGGTTTAACATTGAAGTCTATGGACCTCAAGTTGCATCAAAGTTGGACCAAAGTAATGCAAGGACTACTTTGAAGTCGGCACGACTTGAAAGTCGTACAGATATGAATGGTATTTATAGGAAATAATGGGGTATGACTTGTCATGCAACTTTGTAGTCCCAGATCGCAGGACAACTCGCACAAGTGTGAAAGGGGTCTTAGCCTAACTTTAGAGTGGTTTCAATTTACTTTCTGTTGAGTCTCCAGGACAGTCAGTGACATTTCCAAATAAACATAAAAAATAAAAAAATAAAAACGTTTTCTACTAAAACAAGAAAAAAAGATTTGGCTTTAGATACCCTTTAAATGTTTTGTTTTATTGTTGGAAAGTAATGTTCCTTTACATTTGTTAGGAAATGTTGTTTAAATGATAGAACTTTTGGTATTTTAAAATGAATGAATAAAAGAGGAAAAAAGGAGTTAGCAAAATTTGTAACTCAAAACTTAAGGCAAATCACTTGGCGAATCAATTTGCAACTCCTTTACTGTAGGTCATGTGTTTCTGTAGGCAAAACTTTTTTTTCAAGTTTTGAACAGAGTAGTGAATACCACGCCACATGTTGTGAAATCCAGAAATCAAAATGTATTGGTCATTATTAGTAGGGATGACACAAGATGTTTTCCCGACATGTTTCAAGGGTTGCTAAAGCTCTCCTTCATCAGAGTTTTAAAAGCTGTATAAACCTCTGAAGAGGAACTTTTGTAAAAGGTTTTAGGACTTAGTCTGTTTCATATAGAAGTGTTTGAGCAGTCAAGCATATTTTTTTTCTTTTTTTTACATAGCCAGGTAGATTTCCCCCTCTCTACTGGTCCCTGTGACCATTGTTACTGAGATTGAAAATGATGGGTAATCCAGAATTGATTTGTCTGCCACTAAAACAAAGAGTGGAGAGGAAATATTCTAATGGGTACACTGAGAAAGTAACCCAAGATGATAGAAACTGATCACTGGATCAATAGAATTTTGTCGTGGTACGGGAATTTGGAATTCAGCCTCCATTCTTTGTACAATAATATTTAGGCAGGAACTCTCTGTCTCTTGCTAAATGGATATTTCATTTCATCCAAGTTGTTTTTGCTTTCACCGCAGGGCAAAGTCCAAAAACGGGGGTCGCTGTCTGAGAGAGAAGCTGGACAGACTGGGTCTTAATTTACCTGCTGGCAGAAGGAAAGCTGCCAATGTAACCCTGCTGACATCCTTGGTAGAAGGTAAGTGACTCATCCCTCCATTGTTACCTGGATTAACTTTTACGGCACTGTCCAGTAATCATAAGACTATTGCAAATCTTTCCAGTTGTTCAGTACCTCGACATGTGAGGGAGGTAGCTCGCTCGCCTTTGATCATTTTAGATGAAGTCACATAGCGTACGAGAGGATAAAGCACCTGAATTGGAGTAGTGCTTACAGTCAGAGCAGATGAAAGTAGAGCCTCACATAACGGGTATTACAATCCACTTTCCTTTATTCCCTTGAATGTTTGGATGCACTGATCAAATCAAGCAATAGCTTTCTTCTGAGGCCCTAGGAGATCTTTCAAATACACTTCTAATAACTCCTCTTCATACAATGCAGTTGTCTCATGTTTTCCTGGCCAAAAACCTGCAATGTTTATTTTGACGTAGGTGCTTTTTTCCGTTGTTTACTAAAATTGCACAGTGTATTATACATTTAGTAGCTCTTATCAAAGGTCAGCACAATCATGGGGTCACGCTGACCAATAAGTGCTTGTCATTGCGAACATTATGTTAGATACTCCAGTGATATGAATTGTGGTGTATGGTGCTCGGACCGCATTATGATGGATACTGCAGGGCTTTGTATTGTGTTGTATGGTGCTCAGACTCAAAAGTCAAATGGCCTATACAGAACCCTGACCTAAATCCTATTAAACACTTTTGGGATGAATTGGATTAACGATCCAGGTCTTCTCATCCAACATCAGTATCTGATCTCACAAATGCGCTTGTGTACCTTATCTTAATAGCTGTTATGCAGTAATGAAGAATACAGCTGGCCATACACTGTTGGCGTTTAGCTCAGTGAGTGGCCCTGTTGTCCTCCTCCCACCCGACATCCCTCGAAAAATTGAAGCTGCTTGGCAGAAAATTGTTGGCTATAAAGCAGCTGCAACCAATCAGCTGGTAATTTTGACAGCTGGTGGGGCTGGTTGTCAAAATACAGTAGGCAGAGTGGGAGAGGGGTTCATCTGCACTATATAGCGTGGGTGGAGAAATCTTATTTTTTTTATGTGAATTTGTATTCAACCATGCCTCTAGTAGCTCATCTACAGTTCTTTACATTTATTGCAACCATAAAATGGCATTAAAAGTGCCATATTAAATATTACTCCAAAGTACTGGTAATAATAATTGAACATTACCATTTAAGAATAAAGACGGTTAATCCGTTTCTACCAGGAAGGGTTTTTTGTAGGCCGTGCAGCACATGGTATGATATTATGAAAAGTGAATCAAAATATGGATGCGGCCTGATCTGTATGGAAGAATAGTAGTAGTTATGTGATATTTAAGAGGTGTCTGCTCAACGTACAGCATAGTTAAAGTTGGCATTTTCCAAACATGCATTGCACCCAGCTTTTATTCATTCTACTGTATATAAATTGCATGGGCCCCTTAATACATTTAATTACTTTACTTTATTTGCATTATTATTTGATATTTTGATAAGCATGCAAACAAGAGTTGCCACCATTTCTGAAAAGTATCAGTCTTATGATCTCTTCCCCATTAACAGCAATAAGGTGTATGTCTGACAGCACTGGACTTGTAAAAGTAAAGTATTTGTACTGTTGGATGTAAAATAGAGTGAGTCCTCCTTCAAATGGGCTATTGTACAATGAAGGTATCCTATAGATCAGGAATGGGCAATTCATTTTCCCAAGGGGCCACATGAAAAGCTGTGCTTTTTGTGGAGGGCCAAACTTAAAGTATTTGTTACCCTAAAAAAAAATAAAAATAAATCCTGTTCCCTTAAAGCAGGGGTCTCCAAACTATGGCCCTCCAGTTGTTCAGGAACTACAATTCCCATCATGCCTATTCATGTCTGTGAATGTCAGTTTTACATTGCCTCATGGGACGTGTAGTTCCACAAAAGCTGGAGGGCCGTAGTTTGGAGATTCCTGCCTTAAAGCATGTTACACAGCACAGTGCTTGTGCTGTGTAATTTGGCCCCCTGTATCACCTAAAAAACCTGGCTGATCCTGCCTGGTTCTGCCCTCCCCCCTGTAAACCGACCATGGTTTATCATGGCTGCTGAGCCCTGACACCGTGGTCAGTTTATGTGCCTCCGTCATCCGCAGCCCTGCTCTGCCCTTCTCTGTCCTCCTCTCCCCCCTCCCCTCCCTGCCTACCTGCTCATGACAGTGCCCGTCCCTTCCCCTCCTGCTGCTTTGAAAACTATAATATATTCATGCCAACAATATGTGTCCCAGTGTCTGAGCTATAAAAAAATAAATGCAGATTATAAATTGCAGATTATACCTTATATCAGAGCCTCTCCCAGCGCTCAAGTGACTCCTCAGCTCACTCTCCTCTCTCCTCCCTGACTGACGCCAGCAGGAGAAGAGGAGAGGAGAGAGCCGAGGAGTCATGTCAGTGCAGGGAGACGCTTTGATATAAGGTATAATAAGAATTTTTTTTATATAGATCAGACACTGGGACACATATTGTTGACAAGAGGGGACAACATGAATAGGTTATAGTGGCTTAACCACTTCAATACCAGGCACTTAAAACACGTCCCGCACAGATCAATTTTCAGCTTTCATCGCTGTTGCATTTTGAATGACAATTGCGCGGACGCTGTACCCAAACAAAGTTTTTATCATTTTGTTCCCACAAATAGAGCTTTCTTTTGGTTGTATTTGATCACCTCTGTGGTTTTTATTTTTTGCACTACATATAAAAAAATATGAAAATTAAAAAAAAAAAAGTTTTTCTGTGTTTCTGTCACAAAACTTTGTAAATAAGTAAGTTTTCTCCTTCACTGATGGGCACTGATAGGCATACAATGCCAGGCACTGATGAGGCAGTACTGATTGGCACTGATGAGATGGCACTGATGAGGTGGCACTGATGGGCACTGATGATGAGGCACATATATGCAGCACCGATAGGCACTGATAGGCGGCACTGATAAGCACCACTGACAGGCACTGATAGGGGGAAGTAATATGCAGCACTGACAGGCACTGATAAGCGGCACTGACAGACACTCATAGGTGGCACTGATAGATGGCACTGATGGGCACTGATAGGTGGCACTGGTGGGCACTGATAGGTGGCACTGGTGGGCACTGGTGGGCACTGATAGGTGACACTGGTGGACACTGAAAGAGGGCACTGTAAGGTGTCCATTCCCTGTTGGTCTAGGGTGGCATCTGTTATTGGCACAGAGTGCCAGCCATGTTGGGCATTATGCCCCTTACCTGGTGGTGTAGTGTGGGCTCCCTGATCATCTCCCTGGTGGTCTAGGGTCGGTTCCCTGATGGTCCGTGGGTGGGCTGTCTCTGGTGGCCCCTGGGCGGGCTCCCTGGTGGTCCAGTGTGGTGATCCGAGGGGAGGCTGCCCTGATAATCATTCAGCGCAGACCTCCCCATCAGGAGAGCCGCCGATCGGCTTTCCACTACTCGCGTCTGCAGACACGAGCAGAGGAAAAGCCGATAAACAGCTCTTCCTGTTTACATCGTGATCACGAGCACAATCAGTCATGGCTGATCACGTAGTAAAGAGCTTCCAGTGGAAGCTTTTTACCGAGATCGGTAATGCGGTGGGTCAGACTGAGGGCAGTCTTTTCAATATGAAACCAAATCAAGAACACGGGGACATGACCTTAAAGTAAACGGAGGGAAGTACAAAACTAATCTTAGAAAGTATTATCGTACTGAAAGGGTGGTTGATGATTGGAATAAGCTACCAATGTAGGCTGTGAGACAGTCAACAGTAAATGGCTTCAAACATGCTTGGGGTAAACATAAATCTATAGTCAACTAGGTTAATGGGAAAACAAAAAAAAAGCAAAATAAAAAAAAACCCCCCAAAAAAAAAAAAAAAAAGGGCAGACTCGATGGACTACTCAGTCTTTTTCTGCCATCACTTTTCTATGTTTCTATGTTTATATATGTAGCGATGGGGACACTGGTGTGTGCTCACTCCCGTGCCCCACATAGAGCAGCACACTAAAGGTTTTTTACCTTCATGTATAGAATGCGTAAAGGTAAAAAAACCTTCAGCCTTTACAACCATTTTAATTCAGCGCAGTATTAATTGGGTATTCTTTGCAAAGTGAAGCTTCAACTCATTTAACATTGATGTGTCTCCAGAAGAGGAAGTCAAAGATCATCTCAGAACCCTTAGAAAAATCAAAACTGAGTTGAGTTCGAGTAATAAGCCTAGTCATGATCCTTTAAAAAGGACCTCTGGATCATACTAATGTGAGGATTTGATACTTTCCATATGCACAACTGTAAATGCAGTTGGGGAAGCTACCGAGCTGTCCAGACATTGCACATGGATATGCGGATATATAGCTAATGAATGATACATAAACAATTTGTAACTTTTGAGTCTTTTTAGAGGATTTTCTTCTGTTTTTACACCTGTGTTAGCTTTAAAGTAAATCAATTATTTTTGTTGTAATGAGATAAAATAAAAAGTAAGCTGGTTGGTGGATGTCCAATCTTACGTTCGTGTCTTATTTTGACGCTAATAATTCTTGTTCTTTTTACAGGAGAGGCATTACATTTGGCCAGAGATTTTGGGTATACTTGTGAAACAGAATTTCCAGCAAAGGCCGTAGGAGAACACTTAGCCAGACAGCACATGGAACAGAAAGAGCAAACAGCGAGGAAAAAGATGATCCTTGCCACAAAGTAAGAAAAAGGTCCCACATTGTATGTTGCTGCAAAAAATATATTTGTGTACAAGTTCAAAATCACTCATAGATGGAAACATTGGTACATTTTTTATACATTAATGCAGAGAATGCATTAAAGTAAAAATGGCTTTAGAATCACTTTAATCTTTTATAATGTTATGGATAGGTCTTTTTTAATGTAAGAGAAAAAGTTCATTCAAAAGTTGCTCCTCTACGGTACTAAACCTTGCCTTCTGTGCATTCTTCTATTAAGCACTCTATACTGTATGTACCAGACATAGAAAAGACTGTGGGGTTGATTTACTAAAGGATAACCGACTGAGCACTTTGCAAGTGCAGTTGCCCCAGAGCATAGCAAATGAGCAGAAGCCCTGCTGACTACCATCATCCAATCACGTGCAAGCAAAATGATGTTTTTTACATTTTCCTTGCTTGTGATTGGGTATTCTTTGTAAAGTGAAGTTTTACCTCATTTACTGAGCTCTGGAGCAACTGCACTTTGCAAAGTGCATAGTCTATTTGCCTTTAGTAAATCAACCCTTTTTTGTTGTGTTCTAAACCAGTGTTTTTCAACTCCAGTCCTCAAGGCACACCAACAGGTCATGTTTTTCAGGATTCCCATGAGTTTGCACAGGTGATTTGATCAGTTTCACTGCCTTAGTAATTACCACAGCTGTTTCATCTGAGGGAAATCCTGAAAACATGACCTGTTGGTGTGCCTTGAGGACTGGAGTTGAAAAACACTGTTCTAAACAACAAACATCATCTTACATCTAGACTGGCAGTGTATTGTTGGAGTACAATGGTAAATACTTCACTAATTTCTCATGAGTCCAACCATGGAGCTTTAGATAGGGAGAGATTGTGTTGAGCGGCAATCACTGACAGCATTGCAATGATCATTCTTATAAATAACTGCCATGGCTCCAGGGGCTGGAATACGATGAACTAACTTCTCAAGGCCTCTCTGTCAAGGTGAAGGTATAGCTCTTTCATAAAGATGACCTGCGGGCAAATAATCAATATGTAATATGTTAATTAAAAAAAAAAAACTTTCACTATAAATGAAATTCTACTTTTGTTAAGAAAAGCGCAAACAATCGTATGCATTGGTGTTCTTTTACTAAAACTGTAGAGTGCAAAATCGTGTGCAGCTCTGCATAGAAACCAATCAGCGTCCAGGTTTTATTGTCAAGCTTAAATGAACAAGCTGATGTTAGAAGCTGATTGGCTACCATGCACAGCTGTGCCAGATTTTGCGTTCTACAGTGTTAATAAATCAACCCCTTAGTGTTCATTTTGGCAAATGTCAAAGCAGATAGTTAAGTGGTTTGATCTGGTAAATACAGGGACAGATCAGAGAAGAACACATGTAAAAAGGAAAATACATGTATCACCCCACCCCTGAACAAGTTTATATAGAGCAGCCATTCTCAACTAGGGTTCTATGGAACCTTAGGGTTCCTTTAGAGATTGCTAAGGGTTTCTTGAGCTGTGGCTGACTGACTTCTAATTTGAGGGTGTCTGCATGGTTCCAGGGCCAATGTTATGTGGCAGAGCCAGCTGCAGGACACATGTAGCACCCCTTACCCCTGAACAAGCGGTAGGTGGCCCCAGATTGTTTAGAGAAGCCATTCTCGACCAGGGTTCCATGGAACCTTAGGGTTCCTTTAGAGATTGCTAAGGGTTCCTTGAGCTGTGGCTGACTAATTTCTAATTTAAGGGTGTCTGCATGGATCCAGGGCCAATATAACTTGGCAGAGCCAGCTGCAGGATGCATGTAGTCCCCTCTAACCCCTGAAAAAGTGGTAGGTGTCCCCAGATTGTTTAGAGCAGACATTCTCAACCAGGGTTCTATGGAACCTTAGGGTTCCTTTAAAGATTTCTAGGGGTTCCTTGAGCTGGGGCTTACTGACCTCAAATTTGATGCAAGCATTCACATACAGGGTTCCATGGAGCCTTGAAGTTCCTTTAGAAATTGCTAGGTGTTCCTTAACCACTTGCTGACCGCCAACCGCAGTCTGACGGCGACAGAGTGGCTCATTATCGCAAACCGCCGTCATATGATGGCGGCTGCGATAACTAGTGCTGTGAGCGTGCGCACGCCACCGGAGGCACGCTTGTGCGCTCACTGTGTCTGGGGGGGCTGGGAAGCGGGTAGGGTGGACTCGTTGGCCGCCGGCTACCCGCGATGGCCAACCCCGCAGTGAGAGAATGGAGGTCCGTGTAAGTAAACATGGATCTCTGTTCTCATAGAGGGGGAAGGGCGGTGATCACAGGCTTCCTGTATATGGAAGCCTTAGAGGGAACACATTTAACCCTTAGAGCGCCCCCTGCAGGTTAACCCCTTCACTGCCAATGGCATTTACACAGTAATCAGTGCATTTTTATAGCACTGATTGCTGTATAAACGCCAATGGTCCCAAAAAAGTGTCAAAATGGTATGACATGTCCGCTGCAATATTGTAGTACCGCTAAAAATAGCAGATCTCCGCCATTACTAGTAAAAAATAAAAAAAAACATAAAAACCACAGAACTGAATTCTCATCGCCTGTAAACGCGACTTTTGCGCAAACCAATCATTAGACGCTGATTGCGATTTTTTTTTTACCAAAAATATAGGGAAGAATATAAATCGGCCAAAACCGATGGAAAAAATGTTTTTTTAATATTTTTTTTGGATTTGTATTTTAGCAAAAAGCAAGAAATTAGTTTTTTTTTGCAAAATTGTCACTCTTCTTTTGTTTATAGCAGTGATCAGAAATGGCGCAGAGGGGATCAAATACCCCCAAAAGAATGCTCTATTTGTGGGTAAAAAAGGATGCAAATTTTGTTTGGGTACAACGTTGCATGATCGCGCAATTCTCAGTTAAAGCGACGCAGTGCTAAATCACAAAAAGTGCTCTGGTCCTAAATTGGGAAATCATTCCGGGGCTGAAGTGGTTAAGCTGTGGCTGACTGACTTCTAATTTAAGGGCGTCTACATGGTACCAGGGCCAAGTTTAATTGACAAAGCCAGCTGCAGGACACTAACAGTAATTTTAGCTGATTGTAAGAGATGCTTTCTTCCCATCCAGCAATAATTGTAAGAAATATTTTTTTCATTGACCTCCAATAAATTGATTTTAGCTGGAGTTCCTTGAGACTTGAAGAATATTTCAAGGGGTTATGTCGGATAAAAATGCTGTTTTTTTTTTTCCTTGCTTGTGATTGGGTATTCTTTTCAACGTGAAGTTTTACCTAATGTACTAAGCGCTGGAGCAACTGCACTTGCAGAGTGCAACTGGACTTTGTAAAGTGCACAGTCTACTTGCCTTAATATACAAATGGCATGGATGAGAGAGCCAATGGTATTCAAAAACCATTTAACTTGTGGGGTCTTCAGAATTACCTGGTGTCATCACTGGAGCTTAACCATAAATGTTTTGCTTAAGTTTACTTGTAAAAAATTGTTTATTTGCAAAAAAAAAATGTATTAATAATAATTTATTTTGTCCTATTTTTAAGACAAATTTGCAAAGAATTTCAAGATCTTCTAAGTCAAGACAGATCGCCTTTGGGCTCCTCTAGACCCACTCCAATCCTAGACCTTGACATTCAGAGACACTTAACGCATTTTAGGTAAGAGAATTGTCCTTTGGCATAATGGTTTCCTATGATCTGTTATCGTGCTCTTATGACATAAATGTTGCCAAACTGCTAACTGACACAAATATGTGATACCAAATGTTATGCATATGAGTGTTGAAATTTTTCTTTTAAAGGCTATGTTCACCTTTCAAAAATAATAAATGCACATACTTTTGCAGGTAAAAAAATGTGCATTTAATTTTTCTTTTTACTGGAGTCTGCATAGAATTGCATTGCGGGTGCAATGTCAGCACAGACTTTCTCTAGCTTTGTGCTCATATCCCCGTATGGGCTTTCAGTTACAAATCTAGAGGAAGACTAAATAAAACATGATGGGCAGTGGGCTCGCAGCCCATTCAATCTAAAAGTATGTTTGCCACGGTGGCAGATGGCACTTCTGTACTCAGGAATCTGAGCCCTGCAGCGTGTGCAGGGAGAAGGTCCCCTGCCCACTGTCACAGAGAGGGGAGCACTAACAGTGGGAGGTGGGTGCATAGGAGCATGTTACATTTAAAATGGATATGGCATACTCCTAAAAGTTGAACGTATGCTTTAAAATCCTTTCAAACTATTTTTTTCCTCAAAAAATGCACATAATAACTAAAGTCCAGTTCTTTAACAAATTTGTTGCAGATTCCTGAGCATTAATTTGTCTTACTGGCACCAAGACCAGATTTCTGGAATGTGTTTTGGGCAATAGAAGTGGTCTTAGAAAAGAAATACATATACCATGGATATTGCTTTTGCCCCCCCCCCCAAAAAAAAAGCAGATTAAGTTAAAAACACCCTACATTGCCCATTATTGTCAACATTAGAGATCCATAAGCCTAGGCACAAGTCTTGTTATGAATTTCCAAAAAGTAAAAAAGGACATTTATATTTGAAATGCGAGAATGGGGTTTAATTTTAGGCAAATGTTATTGCTATTACCATTATTATTTTTTGTCACACTAACTCTGATCAGTGACAGGCAGAGTCACCAAGAAGACCTATTGTTCACACCTTCATTCATCTACCCCAGGGGTCCTCAAACTATGGCCCTCCAGTTGTTCAGGAACTACAATTCCCATTATGCCTAGTCATGTCTGTGAATGTCAGAGTTTTACAATGCCTCATGGGATGTGTAGTTCCGCAACAGCTGGAGGGCCGTAGTTTGAGGATGCTTGCTCTACCCCATGCCAGCGGAGATACCTCATCTACCCCATTCAACTACCCAATGCAAGTGGAGATACCCCATCCACCCCTGAGTGGAGATACTTTACCATTTAGGCATTAGTCAGAGCAGGGCCCGCAGTCAGTGGGCAGTGGTGGGCATTATAAAGCCACCTGCTCCCCATTCAAAGTTTCATTTTGTGATCACAGCATTTGGAAGACATTCTCTGAGATGTCATTTGACTAAATGCCAAGAACCACAAGAAAGCTGTTGCTGGAATATGTGGAAAGTTGTGTCACGTAAAAACCATGACTGCATTATCTAAAGTCAACAGAAACCTGTCCCAAACATGAAAGGGCAAATTTATTTTATTTGCCCAAAGGTTCACATTCATATTCTGATCTATTGACAACTATATAGAAGTAATACCTGTCCAGGTGTACAAGAGAGTGGGAGGGTAACAGCACCCATATGACCCACATCTACTATAGATTGGCCCCTAGCTCTCAGAGGGCCCAGTCTGCACAAAGGTTACATCTGCCCCAACTCTAATCATTTGAAAGAATTTAACTTTCTCATTTACTCAATATACATTCTGCCTTTCAAATAGGTTAATCCTTGCAATTTAGGTGTATTTTTGTTTATATGTATCTTTTATTTATGGTGAGGACTAAGAATTAGATTTTTTTAAATTGTCAGATAAAGATAAATTATTACCTGTAAATAATCCATATGCATGATTTCCAGCCAGCAGGTGGAGCCATAGGCACCTTGTTACATAGTTACCAGGCTTACCTTGGCTTTGTTAAAAAAAAAAACAGTGACTCATGCACTTCTCCCTTTTTTAGCTAATTGATTTACAATAGGTCAGGGCATGTGTGCGTAGAAGAAAACTGCTAGAATCAAGGCCATATGTGTTCTACATTAAAGAACTAACAAGTGTGTATTATAGTTCTGGATTTTAGCAAGCATTTTAGGAGTCCATTTCATTTAGGTTTTGTAAATAAGAATAAAACAATTGTGCAAGTTGTCCTGCAATTTGGGACTGCAAAGTCGCATGACAAGTCGTTCCCCATGATTTCCAATCAATACCATTCATAGCTGTACGACTTTCAAGTCGTGCCGACTACAAAGTGGTCCCTGCATTACTTGAGGTCCATAGACTTCAATGTTAAACCCTCAAAGTCTCATGCAAATCACACCTGAATAATATAGATGCGATTTCTGTACTATTTCTGTACTACTTTGTAATATGTTTTCATTGAGCCAAAGTTGCAACAAAGTCGGACCAAAGTCGTACTGATCCCAAATTGCGTCAAAATTGAGGTCAAAACGTGGCAAAATTGCAGCAAAAAATTGTGGTAAAATCGGGTTGCACAAGTGTGAAAGGGGCCTTAGGCTTACTTGTTACATCCCTGGGAAATGAGAACCTGATATATTAGTTGGGGATCTTAGTAACTTAGGCCTACAGACCCAAAATGGGGGCATGACCAATCCAGAAAATATTTGCCAGCTACATAATTAATGAAGACTGTATAAGTGTAAAAAGTAAATTCACCAAAAAAGTGGTTTTAAAGGCTGAAGGTTTTTTACCTTCATGAATTCTATGCATGATGGTAAAAAAAAACCTTCTGTGTGCTGCTCCCCCCATGTACAGCCACCCTAATACTCACCTGAACCCTCTCGTCTCGATCTAGCGATGTGCATGAGAGCCTTGGCTGTCCTGAGACTCCCTCTCCTCACTGGCTGAGACAATTAAAGCCAGTGAGCCAATGAGGAGA
Source organism: Glandirana rugosa (assembly GCA_018402905.1). Taxonomy (NCBI): domain Eukaryota; kingdom Metazoa; phylum Chordata; class Amphibia; order Anura; family Ranidae; genus Glandirana; species Glandirana rugosa. Next base: position 1,390,736 of record BLSH010306994.1, read on the forward strand.
GAGCTGGGGCAGGGCTGAACTTCGGCTCTATGTGTCTTATGGACACAAAGAGCAGGACTCGGGAGCGTGCATGCACCAGTGCCCCCATAGCAAGCGACTTGATATTGGGGGCACTGATCAAGGGGGAGAAGCCAGGAGCGCCAGTAGGGGACCTGAGAAAAAGAGGATTGGGGCTGCTCTGTGCAAAACCATTACACAGAGCCAGTAAGTATGACATGTTTGTTTTTTTTTTTATAGTCAAGCCTTTAATACCACTTTATTATTTCAGCTATGAGTGGTCTTTACAAACCTATTGGCTTAAAATATTTTTGGGGATCTCCAGAGGCAGGATATGCCTGCTGTTTTTTGGCTCATTACCAACCCACTTTGAGATTTGAGTGATCTCAACCCCCTCAGATGGCCCCATCCCTGTTTTATTTCTAATAATACCAGTATCTATATGTGAGAAATGGTTTCTTGACAACTGACCATGAAAACTATACTTGCTGGACATCCCATTACAAAACCATGGGCATTAAAATGAAATTCCCCTTTTTGACTTCTACAGCCTTCACTCTTCACGGAAGGATTTACATGTGATTTTGGAGTGTGTCTGTGGGAATTTTGCTCATTCAATAAAAAAGAAAATTTGTGAAGTCAGACCTGGCTTCCAATGAATTATAAAATTCATCCTAAGGAGTTTAATAGGGTTGAGGTCAGAGTTCTGTGTAGGCCACTCAAGTTCCTCCACACTAATCTCATTAAACCATGTCTTCAGTCATGTTGGTACAGGAAAAGCCTTTCCCAAAATGTTGGAAGATTGTCCATAATGTCTTTGCATGCTTTAATATTAACAATACCTTTCTCTTGGAAGCACATGAACTCCATAACTGTAAGAGGTACCCCCATACTTTTGGTCATACAGCTAGTTAATCATCAGGTGTGGACAAAATATCACCCTTAAAGAGGAGCTCCAGTCTGTAAAAAAATAAATAAATAAAAGCCAGCAGCTACAAATACTGTAGCTGTTGACTTTTAATAGAAGTACACATACCTGTCCAGGGATCCTGCAATGTCGGCACCCCAAGACGGTTTGTCAATCGGCTTCGGGTGCAGGCGCCGGCATTGTAACGGAAACTAGCAGTGAAGCCTTCAGGCTTCACTGCCAGATTCCTATGGCACTGTGCTTTCTGAATGGTAAAGGATCTTCTGGGAACTGTGTGTGTCCCAGAAGGCAGCAGCGGGTTAGGAGGAGGGGCTGGAAATGTCATAGTTCGCCGATCTAACCCAGACAGGCCCAGATTAACGTAGGGGCTATTGGAGCTGCAGCTCCAGGCCCCTATCTTAATATAGGCCCAGCCACCCAAGAACCTTTCCCTGGCACCATGGTGCCGCCACTCTGCCCACCACTGCCCAGTGTCCACTGCTGTGAAAATTATTGGTGCAAGCACAGGTCCTGGCAGAGGAGGAGAATATAACTTACTCAGCACCAGGCCCATGATGCTCTTAATCCAGCCCTGAACCCAGGAAGTGCCAAATGTGGCAGTGGAGGGTGCAAAGAAATGGAGCTTCACCTTTTGGGTGGAACTCCGCTTTAAAGTGTAAATGAAAATCTAACAGGGAGCGAGGGAACAGTTCTGCAGATCCTGGAAATTGAGCAGAGAGAGCTCAACAAAAGTCCTCATGAGATATGAGACTGCCATAACTAACAAAAACTATAATGCTACTGAACAACACTAACAACTCTGTCTGTTATTTAAAATTCTGACTCATAAGTTGTACATGTATTTTTTTTTTCGCATTGTTGTTCTCCTAATTATAAAATATAAATTCTTGGCGCAATAGAAATGTACAAGGTAAATGAGCTTTTCTAAGTAAAGGTGGTCCCAGTAGAGTAACTGCATAATTTTGAGAAATAAATTGATTTTTGGAGCAATCTCATGTGCTGTTTCAAGGATATTGATCGTTCTTTATGTAAACAGCATTGTTAAGCACTAACTGTAAGACCTTATTTTACATCATATTTTGTTTTTCTTCAGTTTTTAGTTTGTATTTTTTTTATTTCATTTCAAAGGATATGTTTACTTATCTGCATAGACCATCTGTGGGTATTCTATGCTGGCACCATTGCCCCTTTATACATTCTTTGTTGAGATGATGGGGGAAAACATGTGAGAGATGCTGATCATAACGTGGAGGAAACACTTCCTTTTATTTTTTAAATATGATGTACGGTTATCTTTCCAGCCACGTAGTATAATGACAACATGGCAGATTAATAAGATTGCATAATAATGATTGTGATTACATAATGTGATATTGTGTATGATATTTTGTTGAATTTGACATTGGAAACATATCAGCTGGTAACGGAATATATCAATCATTGTGTCACAAATAATCTCTTGAAGGCCAGGCCTTTTCTGGCACTTTTTGTTTACAAGTTTAAGCATTTAAACTCAGTATGTTTTGCTAGAAAATTACTTATAGTATTATATTTATTTTTTAGCAGAGACCCTAGGGAATAAAATGGCGATCGCTGAAATTTTTATGTCACGCGGTATTTGCGCAGCATTTTTTTAAAAACAATTTTTTGGGGAAAAATACATTTTAATTAATTAAATAAAAAACAAAATACAATATATATCCCTTTTTTTTTTGTTTACTATGAAAGGTGATGTTACACCGTGGAAATAAAAACCATGTTGTGCTTTAAAATTGTGCACGCTCGTGAAATGGCAACAAACTACGGGACTTAAAAATCTCCGCCACTGTTTACATATGTATGCGCAACTTACGCATGCGTTCGATTTTGCGCTTGAGCACGGAGGGATGAGAGCGCTTTAAATTATTATTATTTTGTTTATTTTATTTTTTATATTTACATTGTCCCTTTAAAAAAAAATTTTGATCGCTTTTATTCCTATTACAAGGCATGTAAACATCCCTTGTAATAGAAATAAGGAAGACAGGTCCTCTTTATGGAAAGATCTGGGGTCCAGTAGACCCCAAATGTCTCCTTTACCGTCAGGCCTCATACACACGGATGCTTTTTGACCCCATGTTTTTTGGCGTTTTTTTCAGCTCTCCATGTTATTCAATGGCCCCATAAAAATGTCAATGTTTTTGAGCTGTAGAGGGCATTGACGTTAGTGAGCTGAATGTAGAACCCACAGCCAGCATGTTCCAAGGCTGTAGCATTTTGGCATTTTTGACGCTGACGCTCACTAACGCCCGGCCAACGTTAACCGGCGTTTTTGACGCAGATGTTTTTAGGTTAAAAGATAGCAGAGGAATGTTTTTTTTTGTTTTTTTTTAAAAAACACCAATAACACTCATTAACGTGATGCAAAACGCCAAAAAAACGCAGATTTCTTCCCTGACGTTGGGCCCGACGTTTTGCTTATTTTTTAACATACGCCCGTGTGTATGAGGCATTAAAAGCAAAAGATCTTTTGCTTTAAAAAAAAAAAATGTTACATCATGATGGCGCTCCCGTCCTCCAAGGTCATAGAGGTGATCAAAGATTATCTAGCCTTTTATCGCCTCTGTGACTGCCCGGCTGCCCGATCTCGGGCAGACCGGCGGAAACGGTAAGAAAGAAAAACACAGACGAAAGTGCTTCAGCAGCTCACGAGACACTTGGAATGCTTTCAAGGGAAAGCCAGCTGCCGGCTGAAAAAACAATACTGGGGTTGTGGCTGATATCTTCAGCCATAATCCTGGTAAATCACTTGCAAACCCTAATGTATATATTTGTATTGCGGTTGGCAAATGGATGATAAAATAAGGTTTTAATGATAATATTAATTTTATAGTGTATGTCCAGATAAAATGTTTCTTTTCAGTTCTGGATATAGTAGGGAAGGATTTAAACCCCTGGAAGGTTGTATTGATTCACATCTTCTCCTGGTGACAATGGCTTCACTGGATAAGAAATCTCCAACAGACCGAAATAAAATTGTTAGCAACCCTGTTTGGCTTTTTTTTGCTATATATAATTTTGATGAATAATAAAAACATTGTCATCAGGTCAGAAAATTAGGCAAAATCTAGTCTAACCAAGAAGTGAAGACCCTTCAGGGGTGCTAATCCTTCTCCACACACAAAGAAAAAAGTTGTGTTTGGACACGCACCTTAATTATTAAGACTAAATATATACTCTGGTTTTTCTTAAGATCGAATAAATCGTTAGCCTTTTACTAAAGATTTCCATGGAAAAACTATTAGTTTACTCCAATTTTTTGAGGCCTGGTGACAACCAACAGGCTAAAAGAAGACTAAATAGAATTAATCATATAATTAATTAATATTATATATTTTATTATAATATTAACTATTAATATAATTAATTAATGATACAATTCATAATAAATGACAATCAATACAATTTTAACATAGCAAGCATTTATTGTACTGTGCGGCATCTTAAAAGCTCCATGTCATGTGAATTTCATTTATACGTTTACTTATGGACCTTATTTTTTCTGCTTTTTCTTTTTTAGTTTGATCACCCATGGTTTCGGAACCCCAGCAATATGCGCAGCTCTTAGCACCTTCCAAACAGTCCTAAGCGAAATGCTAAATTATTTGGAAAAACACACGACAAACAAATCCGGGGGAGTTACAGAAGGCAATCAAGGAAATGGAAACTCGGAAAAAGGACCCTTGCGAAAATCTTCTGATGTTGTGGTCAAAGATGCCAAAACCGAAAAGACTGATTAGCCTGGCCAATTATATCCAGAGTTTTTTTGCTGCTGATTATTTTTTCTTTTATATATACATATAAATATATCTTTAGTTTAAACTATTCAAGGGACCAAATCACTTATTCTTGAACTGTAAAGTTATTTGACAAAACTTTTTTCACATTTTTAGTTTGTTTTTAAATTCTGAAAAAAAAATGAATATATATAATGATGCAAACGATCTTCATACCTCCAACAGGTCTCACTGCGGATGTAACTTTCAGATTTTTTTTTGGTCAATATTTACTTTTTTTTTCACTTGTTTTTATTCAACGTTATCTGATTTTGGTATGCAGAAAAAGCACCATATGGAGAAAAAAAATCTTATAGAAGAGAATAAAGCTGAAAGCAATCAAATTTACTATGTTCTATGTTCATCGTATTGTGTTAAAAAAAATTGTTTTGATTTAGTTGTTAAAAAAATTGCATGTCACAAAAAGCCTCCAATGAATTAGAAAAAAAAATGTCTTAATTCATAAATTTATAAGTAAATGTGTTTTTTTTTTATTAAAATCCTTAGATTTTCATTATTTCAAGTTAGCATAATCAAATCTTGAAGTAAAATATTGTTCCCATATGATAATTACTTTTAACGAGATTTAAAGGTCAGCATAACAGATAAAAGGCCCTAAAGTTACTCGATTTAAAGCGGAGTTCCACCCAGAATTTTTTCTTTACATCATTCAAGTCCTTTGCCTATATAGACTTACCTTTGAAGGAAAAAAAAATGTTATACTCACCCTAAGTCGCTTGTTGCTAGGTGGTCTCTGTAATCTGCCCCTTTTAGGTCCTAGGCTCTTCTCCTCACTTCCTGCTTCGCCTGGCCTCCTGGGAGATGTGACTCATCATTTCCCAGGAGTCAATGGGCTTCCCTGTACTGTAAAATTGTGTTATTTCCAGACAGGAAATGACACGATTTAAGGTGGACCAAGAACGAGGAGTGCATGATGGTTACACACCATGCACTTCTTTCAGGAAGAGCTGCCAGGAGACCCAGGATGGGCTTCAGGTGCCCTCACCTAAAATGGAAAAGTCCAGCAGTGAGAAAAACTAAATTGTGAGTAAAAAATACATGTAATTGCTAGGCAATTTGAAAGTAAGGAAACGAAAGGTTACATCTATTTAGTATTAAAAGAGTGGATGCCAAAAAAAGAAAAAATTCTGGGTGGAGAACCGCTTTAAGAAGAAAAAAGCTACTACCCACATTGATAAAGTGTATCACATACAGAAAGTGTCAGAACGTTTGCCTAATTGGGCAGAGCTGAGGCACAATTTTTTTGTTGTTAGAGTGATGAAGTCACTTTAAGTACTTACCTTTCATGAAGAATATGCTGTCCAGGCTCTTTTCAGTGCTGGTTACAGATCTGAAGGCCTATTTAATTGGTCATATGATCATAGGCGTGTGCACGGGGTGTGCTGGATGTGCCTGGGCACACCCTAATCAACCCATGCACGCTTTGCGTGCCAGTGGGAAGATAGTAAAGATCCCCCTCTTACCGGCTTTGCCATAATAGAAGTGCTTATGCACTTGTCTTTTACAGTGCCAGCAGAGAGATCAATGTGCCAGGGCCATATACCGTATATGTAGACACACACATTTTTTTTTTTTGAGCTGTAGGGTGCACACCCTAATGCAATAGGCTGCACACACCTAATCATATGATTATTGATAAATAGGAAGGATCACACTTCAGATTGTCTGATCAACACTTGTTGCAGATATTCTGTGACTAGATTTTCAAATGAACGTTTGTACTCATAAAACAAAAAATAATAATTCTTAGTACATTTCATGACTTGAAAAGTACTTCAAAGATTGCCTTTTAAATTTGATTTTGGAACAAATGGACTTTCCCCAACAGAAACCACATTTTTTATTAGAAATGTATTTGTTCATGAAAAAAAATTCTATCCTGCTTCTTTGAATTTTCTCATTGCTGCGGCCAAAAACAAACATTAATTTGACCTCAATAATGATTATATATATGCATCTGTACCTGTATATGCAGTAAAGCATGCTTGTTATACTCATTGTGGAAGCTAAGGGGTTTATCCTCTGCATTGTGTAAAAAGGCTGTTTGATCCTGTCTTCTCTGATCCTCCCCTTCTTCCACTGTCCCCAATCCATCTCCTGATAAGACAGAGCCGCTTGAGGCACTCTGCACATGCTCAGTTTGGTGTGTATTGCTAGGTAGTTTTTTTTTTTTTCTTGGGAGGATGCATGTGATCAGCACAGGGACAATCATAAAGTACATTAACTGCTGGCGCAAAGACAATGTATACATGTAAAATAATAATAATAACAGACAATATTGTAGTCCATAAGCAGTACTACTAAAACTTGAAATTAGAGTTCACGAGTCCATGTAATAAATTAATGGCGGCAGCTATCCTCAGAGAAGGCCAACTCTGTGAAATGAAGCAAAGGAGGGAAAGACAGGAAGCGCCACCTGAGTGTAGTATTAGTGTAAGCAATTTAATAGCAAAATACTGAACACCCATGAGATATAGGTTTAAAAAATGCTCATCTGTAGTGGGGTGTCACTCAGGTCTCTCCTAATGTCCCCGCACTGTATCCATGAGCTGTAGAGGTCTGTAGTCCATCCTGTGGCCACCAGGAAGTTCAACAAAACCAGCGTGGAACGCACGGAAATGACATCACCAGAAGTGGGGAAAAAGCCGGGAACACTGCACAGGCCAGTAATACTAGCCAGTAGAAGGAGCTGATTCTCCGAGCGTGTGGCCAATCCTGTGCAGTGTTCCCGTCTCCCCCACTTCCAGTGACGTCATTTCCATGCATTCCACGCTGCTTTCATTGGACTTAGTGGTGGCCACAGGATGGCTACAGACCTCCCTTCACCTCTACAGCCTCTGGATACAGTGCAAGGATGTTAGGAGAGACCTGAGTGACACCCACCCCACTACAGATGACCATTCTTTTAAACCTATATCTTTTGAGTGTTTTGTATCTTGACAATTAAATTGCTTACACTAATACTACACTCAGGTGGCACTTCCTGTCTTTCCCTCAATCAGCACTGTCCAGACAGAGGGTCAGGGGTCCTGCAGCCTCATAGGACAGTCAGAGGAGAATGAAAACTCCTCCTAAAAGCTTTAACCAGACACTGATAGAAGTCACAAGACTGCTATATACTGCTGATGAGAAAAGGTATTCAGCTGTTTATATTTACTAAAATAATTTAATTTCCATGTTCTGTGTACTATGGGAGACCAGATATAGTGAATGCAGGGTCCTGGGTTTAACACCATAACCATACTTTACCTTCTTCAGGACGAGACCATATTCAGCACTGCACTACTTTAACTGGCAATTGTGAGGTCATGCAGCACTGACACAAATGAAATTCATATAATTTTCACACAAATAGGGCTTTCTTTTGGTGGTATTTGATCCCCACTTTTTGTGTTTTTTTATTTTTTTATTATATAAATGAAAAAAGACTGAACATTTTGAAAAATAAAACAACAATATTTTCTACTTTCTGTTATAAAACATATTTGATAAAAAATAGAAAAAAAAATCAAAATTCTTCATAAATGTAGGCCAAAATATATTCTGCAATATGTCTTTGGTAAAAAAAAAATTCTGATAAGTGTATATTGATTGGTTTATGTGAAAGTTATAGAATCTACAAACCATGGTATATATACTGGAATTTGCACAGATAGATGCTATACTGTAATGGCGATGATCAACGACTTATAGCGTGACTGTGATAGTGTGGCAGACAATCTGGTGCTAACAGACACTATCTGGGAGGGTCACTAACTGACACCGACATGACTAATGACACTAATACAGTGATCAGTGATAATACTATATACCAGGGATATGCAATTAGCGGACCTCCAGCTGTTGCAGAACTACAAGTCCCATGAGGCATAGCAAGACTCTGACAGCCACAAGCATGACACCCAGAGGCAGAGGCCATGATGGGACTTGTAGCTCTGCAACAGCTGAAGGTCCTCTAATTGCATATCCCTGCTATATACTGTACAAATAACACTGGTTAGGTAGGGGTTAAAGGGTTTGTAAACCCTCAAGGTTTTTCACCTTAATGCATTCTATGCATTAAGGTTAAAAAACCTTCTGTAGTGCAGCAGCCCCCCCAGAGCCCCCCTTTTACTTACCTGAACCCAATCGTTCCAGCGATGGGGACTAGCACAGCAGCTCCAGCTGCTGTCTCAGGTCCTCATTGTATAGATTAATAGCAGCAGAGGCCATTGGCTCCCACTGCTGTCAATCAAATCCAGTGACACTGTAGCTGGGGGCAGGGCTGAGTCCTGCTGTCTGTGCCAATGGACACAGCAACAGGACTCAGGAGCGCGCCGACACGAGTGACCCCATGGAAAGCAGCTCTCTGTGGGGGCACTCGAGAAGAGGAGGAGCCAGGAGTGCCACTGGGGGACCCCAGAAGAGGAGGATCGGGGACACTCTGTGCAAAACCCTTGCACAGAGGAGGTAAGAATAGCATGTTTTTTTTTTTTTTTTAAACAAACCTTTACAACCTTTTTAGCATCTAGGGGTTACCTGTGTAATGTGTAATTTGTGTGATATGTGCTGCTTTTAGTTTACTATCTGGCTATTTTTTCTCCTTGCTTTCAGGTAGAAGAAACAGCCAGATCATTGTTCCTATGTACACACAGGTATGTGTTTGTAAATATAAAATACAAATACTGTGATTGGACACAGCTGATCAACTGATTTCAGCCAAAATCATTGGCTGAAATCTGCGACCAAACTCCTACTGTGTCCAAACACAGGTCGACATGCACGCCCGAACCCGGAAGACAGACGGCGACATACAGGTGCATTATCCAGCCTGCCTGTGCCGCCCATCCTGAGTAAATCTGTGGGTGGGCGGCAAGTAGGTAAAATGAAAATTTGGAAAATATACTAGTTTATGCACAGCTTTTGATTCTAGGTCTTTACTCAAGTGGTAGCACTTATGGGATTTTGAAGCAGCATTTTCCCCAGGAACAATATTTCAGCCCTTTAGGTTAGCGCTTGTATAGAAGTATATGACAGCCCTCCACTATGGCTAGGGAGACCTGGTTCCAGATCTTTCTATTGTACAGACACTCCACTGGTCCCGATACCTTAGCCAGGTCCTGAAAACAAAGCCATATAGAAGCAAAGAGTCCTCAGTAGTATCTTACAAAATCAGTGGGAGTGTATTACGCCATAGCTAGCCATACATATCTAGAATTTTTCTTGTTGAGTCGTAGGTTGGGATTTGAACTGACAACCCTAGTGCTGCTGGGCAGAAGTGCTAACCACCTAGCCACTGTACTGCTCCTTTTAGTCCCTTGTTTATCTATAGGGAGTGAAAGGAAAGTTCTGTGTAAGCTGCAAGTTGAGCTCACATAGGGTGATAAAATCATCCTGTAAAAGGTATTTTTTTGGTGATAAGTACACGGTGGCATCCATATTTATATATTGCATACCCAGACTCTGCTTCTTGCTTTTTTTGGTGGAGAGGTTGTTCTGCTTCGGGTAATAGTAAGTGGTGGTGGTGGTAGGAGGGGAAGTGCTGAGGGTAGTAGGATGGTTGGCATCTTTGTCCTGATTAATAGTAGTAGACAGTGTTTATATTTCAATGCGCCTCTATTTCCACTCAAGTCTATGGTTTAGATCAGTGCTTCTCAACCCTGTCCTCAAGTACCCCCAACAGGCCATGTTTTGGGAATTTCTCTTAGATAAAATAGCTGTCCAAAATACCAAGACATTGACTCTGATTTAAAGCACCTGTGCGAGCTAAAGGAAAACCTGCAAATGTGGCCTATTGGGGGTACTTGAGGACAGGGTTGAGAACCACTGCTTTAGATGACCTCATTGAAAACGACAGACTTTCTATATTGCTAAGTGCACTTAGGAAACCGTTGTTAATAAAAAGTGATTCCAGTCACTCCCTGAAAGTGATAAGTCAAAGAATCAAAAATGTTTCTCCTTCAAATCAAGTGAATTAGACCCAAAATTTACACGTGAAAATCAGCTCAATGTTGAAATCCAACAGAAGGTTCTATGGGGAGTTTCTTTGTTTGAGTGGAGGTAAAGATTCCTTCACAGAGTAAAGATTTATTCACCAGTTTTCAGCATTCTGCAGTATATCTAGACTGGGAGAAAAAAGTACAAAGATAACAGAAATGTGTGGCACTCATGGGTGGTATTACTGAGAAAGACACAGTGGTGCAATTATGTTTAAAGAAAAAACAACTCTGTGCTCAGAAGTGTAAGAACTGAAAAAAATAGCTGCCAACACGTATAGCTCTTGACAAAAAATCCTAAATAAACAGTCATAAAAAAGTGTAGCGCTCATAAGACAAGTGTAAACAAATTAAACCAACAATATTCAAATAAGATCAAAAGTAAAGAAAAAAGTATATCCATCCAAAGAAATAAATGGAAAAAACAGGCAGGCGTAAAAAACAGTGCAAAAAAAGTATATGTAGTTCGAATATAGTTATTTAGGAAATTCCCAGCAGATTAATAGTGAATCTTTCAAAATGAATTCATTTCAAATGAAGGGAGTTAAAATGAGACACCTCCATGGCAAACACATGCTCTAGTGAATAGATGCACCTTATCGGAACTTTTGACCGCTTACAATATCTCACAAAAGTGAGTACACCCCTCACATTTTTGTAAATACTTTATTATATCTTTGCTACAATGTAAAGTAGTGAGTGTACAGCTTGTATAACAGTGTAAATTTGCTGTCCCCTCAAAATAACTGAAACACACAACCATTAATGTCTAAACCGCTTGCAACAAGAATGAGTACACCCTTAAGTGAAAATATCTAAATTGGGCCCAAAGTGTCAATATTTTGTGTGGCCACCATTATTTTCCAGCACTGCCTTAACCCTCTTGGGCATGGAGTTCACCAGAGCTTCACAGGTCTCCACTGGAGTCCTCTTCCACTTCTCCATGACGACATCACGGAGCTGGTTGATGTTAGAGACCTTGCACTCCTCCACCTTCCATTTGAGGATACCCCACAGATGCTCAATAGGGTTTTGGTCTGGAGACATGCTTGGCCAGTACATCACCTTTACCCTCAGCTTCATTAGCAAGGCAGTGGTCGTCTTGGAGATGTGTTTGGGGTCATTAACATATTGGAATACTGCCCTGTGGCCCAGTCTCCGAAGGGATGGGATTATGCTCTGCTTCATTATGTCACAGTAAATGTTGGCATTCATGGTTCCATCAATGAACTGTAGCTCCCCAGTGCCGGCAGCACTCATGCAGCCACAGACCATGACACTCCCACCACCATGCTTCACTGTAGGCAAGACACACTTGTCTTTGTACTCCTCACCTCGTTGCCGCCACACACGCTTGACACCATCTGAACCAAATAAGTTTATCTTGGTCTCATCAGACCACAGGACATGGTTCCAGTAATCCATGTCCTTAGTCTGCTTGTCTTCAGCAAACTGTTTGCGGGCTTTCTTGTGCATCATCTTTAGAAGAGGCTTCCTTCTGGGACGACAGCCATGCAGACCAATTTGATGCAGTATGCGGCGTATAGTCTGAGCACTTACAGGCTGACCCCCCCACCCCTTTAACATATGCAGCAATGCTGGCAGCACTCATATGTCTATTTCCCAAAGACAACCTCTGGATATGATGCTGAGCACGTGCACTAAACTTCTTTGGTCGACCATGGCGAGGCCTGTTCTGAGTGGAACCTGTCCTGTTAAACTGCTGTGTGATATTGGCCACTGTGCTGCAGCTCAGTTTCAGGGTCTTGGCAATCTTCTTATAGCCTAGGCCATCTTTATGTAGAGCAACAATTCATTTTTTCAGATCCTCAGAGTTCTTTGCCATGAGGTGCCATGTTGAACTACCAGTGACCAGTATGAGAGAGTGAGAGCGATAACACCAAATTTAACACACCTGCTCCCCATTCACACCCGAGACCTTGCAACACTAATGAGCCACATGACACCGGGGAGGGAAAATGGCTAATTTGGACATTTGGACATTTTCACTTAGGGGTGTACTCACGTTTGTTGCCAGCAGTTTAGACATTAATGGCTGTGTGTTGAGTTATTTTGAGGGACAGCAAAGTTACACTGTTATACAAGCTGTACACTCAGTACTTTACATTGTAGCAAAGTGTAATTTCTTCAGTATTGTCACATGAAAAGATTTAATAAAATATTTACAAAAATGTGAAGGGTGTACTCACTTTTGTCAGATACTGTATAACGGATGGCCAAGCAAACTTTGTGTGTATTCCATGTGACAAGACAAGGGGATCATCAAACTTACGAGAAGCAGCTCCAGGGGGAGTGGGCACGAACCTTGATGAGGTCCGTAGTGATGAAACGCGTTGTTTGGGCCAACGAGAGTGATGCGCTCATGCCAGCCGGGACTCGGAAGAGGACACGGAACAGGAGGAAGGAGTCTGGAGGCTTATGTACTGTTTTAACATACCACTGGTTTCCCGCATTTGTCTTGTGAGCAGTTTGTAAATCAGTTATTACTAAATACTACACTATGACAGTCCTTTATATTTCCTTTTGATTTGGATGAATTCCTTGTGAGTAACTACCTGGAGAGCTGCTTCTCGGAGGTTTGATGATCCCCTTGTCTTATCACTTGGAATATACACAAAGTTTGTTTGGCCCTCCATTATTGGTGGTCAAAAGTTCCAGTAGGGTGCATCTATTCACTAGTGCACGTGTTTGCGGTGGAGGTGTCTCATTTTTTACTACCTTCGTTTGAAATTAATTTATTTTGGACGATTCACTATTAATCTGCTGGGAATTTCCTAAATATGACTTTCTTTTGTGTGGATTCATCACATATTCAAACTATATATACTTTTTTCATGCTGTTTTTTACATCTGCCTGTTTGTACCATTGTTTCTTTGGGTGGATATACAGACGTGCAATTATCTAGGAGAAAATGACACAAGACATACATGTCCCCAGATTATCCATGAAAACAGGTTCCAGTGCTCACTTGTAACAGTCTAAAGCAGTGGCAGCTGGTGTTTTTTTTTATGGGGGGGGGCGGCAAACACACCCCCCCCCCCTGCTCGGTTGGTCGGTCAGCCCCGTACTTGCCCCATCAAGTGGGCAGCACTTCCCTCTGGGCGAAGGGGGCCACTTTTCGTGCATCACCTCACGGTGGCCGTGCGCTTCCTGATTAGCTGGAAGGAGAATCAGTGTGACAATAGTGTATATTAATTCGCTATTGTCACACAACTGCCCTGAGCACACCCTTTTTTTGAAGCCAATTAGAGCCTCAGGCTCTCATCACGTGCTTCAAAAAAAAAAACAATGGAATCCATGCGTCTGGCGCCCTGCATGTAGATTAGGCAGTCGGACGCATTGATGGGGGGGGGGGGGTGGCGAAGTTAAATAATCCAGGCCAGGTGGATTTTAGGTGTTTTTATCCATAGTTACTTTGTTAAAGAGAATTGTATGATGTGATTGCTCATCCTTCTCTGAAATCTATGAAGAATGAGAATTAAGAAGAAAAAAAACTTAAAATAGATTTTTTTACAAAAACGCCATCCCTGTCCCCTACATATTTATTTCTGTTTGGTTAATTTTTTGGGTTGTAAACAATAGCACCATAATCAGCAGCTAGTAATGAACTAGTAAAAAGCACAAACACAGCAGGAGATATATTGTGGTACACATTGGGCTTGATAAAGTATCAATCACAGCAGGTTTGTGGCAAAATGCAGATTTTTTTCTTTTTCTTTTTTTCTTTTTTTAATGCAAGGACACGGCAAAACCTCCACTTCACTTTGATCACCCAATCTTGTGAAAAATCTGGTGTTTAAAGTTAATACATCTATATCTTATTTATCTAGCTCAGTAAACCTTCACTATGCTTAGAAAATAGTTTTACCTTCATTTGTACTGCTAGTGAATCAACCGGATGAGGCTGTGGTAGGACAGAGCTTTGAAGAAGTATAACTGCTATAGGTGTCTGTTTATGAAACTGTGATCAGCGGTGATCCCAAGGATCACAGCTCATTTTCGGTTTATGAAGCAGAGATAATCGGGAGAGAACACGTTCTCCATCGATCATCTCTGCACATGGAGAAGCTGTCATTCACTGACACAGAAATGGCCAGTTTATGAAGCTGCGATCTCTGCACTTCACTGGCGATCTGTGTCTGAATTCACACTCCCTGATTCACCAGCTCAGAGGTGGTGAGCCGGGGAGTGAAGAGAGAATCCCGGCGGAAGGAGGAAGATTAGAGACTTCCTCCTGCCTCGTTCAGATCCCCCAACACAGTAGCTATGTCCCCCTGCCTTGTATATATGTATATACATATATATGATGTGTGTATATATATACGTGTATATATAATGTATGTGTATATATGTGTATATATAATTTGTGTGTGTGTTTATATATATACCTATATTGTGTGGGGGGACTAATAATTTTATTAACGATGTGGGCTGGCTCTTCTGAGAATGTCCATTACTGAGCAGTGATCATTTATCACTGGTTAATAAACCAACATCTCTGTGTTTCTGTGAATTTCTGGTACTGTAATCTTGTTGGATCTCTATCAGGGGGCGTCCTCCACTGTTTGAAACGTTTGTAGATCACTTCACTTCACAAGAGGTGAAGCAATCTGCATGGGTTCATAAACTGGCATCCAGAGGAGAGCGATCTCTTCTGTGAGTGCCGGAGAACGGAGCAGTGGATTTTTTCCACTGCTTCATAAACGAACACTATAGTACAGTGTGACCTTCTATAATGTGAACTGTATTTTTCCTCACTTTTTTTTTTTCCCATTCCCAATGCCCAGTAACTAGTGTTGAGCGAACCCGGACTGTAACGTTCGGGTCCGTACCGAACTTTAGGGTGTCCGTGGCACGGACCCGGACCCGGACATTTCAAAAATCGTTCGGGTTCGGTCCGGGGTTCTGCTATTTTACTCCACGTGTTGAGAAGCTGCAGGGCAGCCAATCAACAAGCGTTTCACTGGTTTGCCCTTAGAAGCCATCACAGCCATGCCTACTAATGGCATGGCTGTGATTGGCCGGTGCATCATGTGACCCAGCCTCTTTATAAGCTGGAGTCACAGTGCTGCAGTCACATGCTCCTTGGGTTAGTATAGGGAAAGGTAGCTGACGGCGTGAGGGACAGATTTTAGCCATTTTAAGACCTGATCCTGCATCCTGAGATAGATTACTTTACTACTGCTGTCTGTGCTGTTGCTCTGAGGACAGATAGCAGAAATTAGAGATTTCA
>BLSH010306994.1:1416218-1434728 GCA_018402905.1 Glandirana rugosa
AATAATGATAAACAAACAAAACAAGTTCAAAAAATTACCGAAGAGACCGGAAAAAGTGTAAAGAGGAAAAACGTATAATGTGAAAAAGGCCAGAGAAGCCATTAAAAAACTTGAACAAAACAAACAAATAGTAATAAGGCCGGCAGACAAAGGGGAGGGGTTGCAATACACTGCAGAAATGCAGAGAGTTCTGCAAGACAATTCCACATACCTAAAAATCAATGGAGACCCCACATGTAATTTATGCATCCAGCGGGTTTCCATTTGGGATACAGACTTAGTGAGATCTGTGCCCCACCAATGAGGGTGTACCTTCTCTATACCCCAAAACCTAAGTAGGCTAGGGTCCCTATTGTGGACCATCCTGAAATGATTTGACACACTATGGTGTTTGTAACCTTTTTTAATGTTATCAATATGTTCATCTACCCTTTTGCCCAATGTTCTGTTGGTCCTGCCAATGTATTGGTAGTCACAAGGACACATCAAAAAGTAGGTGACATATTTAGAATCACAGGTAATAAACCGTTTGATGGTAAACCTCTCTCCAGATACCATGGATGAAAAGATAGAGGAGGCTCTGGTTTTGTCTTTACTGACTCTGCAGGCCTTACAATGTTTGCACCTGTAAAAACCTGTTCTGTCCAAGAATGTGGGAGGCCTAGGTGGGGGCCTGACCACATTTTTGGCAATCATATCCCTTAACATGGGTGCCCGCCTATAGATGAATTTTGTCTTTATTGGAAGAATGTTTTTGAGGGTGGCATCCTTTAATAGCAGAGG
The DNA here is from genome assembly GCA_018402905.1 of Glandirana rugosa. Classification (NCBI taxonomy): domain Eukaryota; kingdom Metazoa; phylum Chordata; class Amphibia; order Anura; family Ranidae; genus Glandirana; species Glandirana rugosa. Next base: position 1,417,002 of record BLSH010306994.1, read on the forward strand.
CCAATATTTAATGATACTTCGCTCTACTTCTTTCTATTGGCAATGAAATCCTGAAATTGAGACTAGTGTATGATCATCCGAAGCATTTTTCTCCCTGCATTTTGGTCGCAACAGGGATTGTCTGTTAATTTTCTTTACTTTGTCCCTAGTATTAATGAGCTGTTTTTTATCGTATCCCTTTTCAGCGAACCTTTCTATGAGTTTGTCTGTTTGCATGAGGTAATCCTCCTCTCTATCACAGTTACATTTGATTCTGAGGAACTGGCCTTTGGGAATGGCTCTTACCCACTGGGGGTGATGACAACTCCCAGTGAAGATGTAGCCATTCTGATCGGTGGCCTTAAAGTGAGTACGTGTTATCAATCTGATTCCCTCTTTTTCTTTTTACAGATCTAAAAATTGGACTTTGGTGGTGTTCCAAGTACTTGTATATCTTATTCCGTAGTGATTATTATCCATAGATAGGAGGGAATTATTGAGGTCATCCAGGGACCCCGCCCATGAGATGAAAATGTTATCTATATACCTTTGGTACATACGTAACAGGGTGGCCCTATTATTGAATATTTCCTGCTCTTCCCCCTTATTTAGGAATATATTTGCGATACTGGGGGCATATCTAGCCCCCATAGCGACTCCCTTTATTTGATTAAAATAATCACCTGCCAGAAATATTACTCATGGCCATGTCTAGGGATTCGCAAAGGAACTCTTTTTGGGAACTATGTAAGTTTGTGTATTTGTCAAAGGCCCATTTGGTGGCCTCCAGTTTGATGTTGGTGTACAGTGACACTACGTCAACTGTGGCTAGCAGAGTGCCTTCTCCAATCTTCTCCCTTTGTAGCTTATTGATTAATTCCCTGGCATCTTTAAGATATGCCAATCCTTGTGTGGCTATAGGTTGGAGGAATGTATCAAAATACTCCCCCAATCTGGAGTAAAGGGAGTTTATGCTGCTAATTATTGGCCTACCTGGAGGAGGTAATTTGTTTTTATGCGTCTTAGGAACTTGGTATATGACTGGGATGCGAGGGACTTTAGGCATCAAGTATTTTGCCTCCTTTTTGGTTAGAATGCCTTTGGATGATCCTTTGACCAAGTGTTTAGACAGTTGTTGTTTAGGTTTTGCTGTGGGGTCTCCATTGATTTTTAGGTATTTGGAATTGTCTTGCAGAATTCTCTGCATTTCTGCAGTGTATTGCAACCCCTCCCCTTTGTCTGCCGGCCTTATTACTATTTGTTTGTTTTGTTCAAGTTTTTTAATGGCTTCTCTGGCCTTTTTCACATTTCTCCTTTTTTGCATAGGGGATATGCTGTATGTCCTCTTGGACCATGTGATTAATTACCTCTATGAATTTATGCAAGGGGCCTTTAGGATTAATTGTGGATTTGTTTTTTAATTGCATGTGGGTATAAGTCAGGGCCACCCTGTTACATATGTACCAACAGTATATAGATGACATTCTCATCTTATGGGAGGGGTCCCTGGATGACCTGAATAATTTCCTCCTATCTATGAATAATAATCACTACGGAATAAGATATACAAGTGCTTGGAACACCACCAAAGTCCAATTTTTAGATCTGGAAATAGAAAAAGAGGGAACCAGATAGATAACACGTACTCACTTTAAGGCCACCGATCGGAATGGCTACATCTCCACTGGGAGTTGTCATCACCCCCAGTGGGTAAGAGCCATTCCCAAAGGCCAGTTCCTCAGAATCAGACGTAACTGTGATAGAGAGGAGGATTACCTCATGCAAACAGACAAACTCATAGAAAGGTTCGCTGAAAAGGGATACAATAAAAAACAACTCATTAATACTAGGGACAAAGTAATGAAAATTAACAGACAATCCCTGTTGCGACCAAAATGCAGGGAGAATAATGCTTCGGAATGATCATACACTAGCCTTCATTTCAGGATTTCATTGCCAATACAAAGAAGTAGAGCAAAGTATCATTAAATATTGGCCTCTGCTATTAAAGGATGCCACCCTCAAAAAAAAATTCTTTCAAAAAAAGCAAAATTCATCTATAGGCGGGCACCCAGGTTAAGGGATATGATTGCCAAAAATGTGGTCAGGCCCCCACCTACAGCCCCAGGGACTTCCATTATGCACATAATGGTATTGAACATCTCTCTTTAGGACTCACATCCACCATGACCCCCCCAATTATGGTGCCCTGGGATGAGAGGGTTAATATAGTAGTCCAAGCACCTCCTATCCTTGTATCACCATAATTGTGGACACTATATCTTCCGCGAGTCATCCTGAGATTTTTGTCTCTATCCACCACTAGGTGGAGATACAGGGCTGAAACTTGGTTCACCCTCTCTCTATTGTTCTATATGACACATACCAGATGAGGGCTTTGCCTGTCACCCAGTATCCCGACCAGACTTTTTCCGGAGGGTAGCTGGATGAATGGGTGAATATCCATCAAGTTTCATCCTAAATGTCATTCGTAGACATCCCTTGCTTCCATAGTGAAAAACAACAACTGGGGGGGGTGAACCCCAGAGGTAAGTAGCCCTTAACCTCCAAAAAAAATGGAGAGGGAGCCTACTGCAGTAGTTACTGAATAAAACTTTATTAATCAAATTTAAATGAAGTAATTCATGGTCACAAAAATGGAGGGAAATAACATCAAAAGGGGTAGGTACAACTGATGAAACCTACAGCTAAGTAGGTGAAAAGCTTCGGTGTACGTGCCTGTGGACCCCTCATCTATCCATGCCAGCAACAGCCCTTCTCCCATCTGGAGCCCCCACACATCAGCTGTGAACAGGAGCGGATGGCGGAAACCAGAAGTGCACAACCAGAATGTCCCCATCTGAATTCATGTGGATATCCTGGCCCTAGGAGACCTCCCTTTGCCATACTTGGAGAAAGACCACATCTATATTCATCCTCTGTTTCCTGGATGCACCTGCGGTGTCCTATCTGATATCCCCACCTGCTGATCCGGTGATCACACACACTACAGAACTGTAAGTTATATTATCTACTGTGTTGACTCCGGATACTGCAGCATTGGAGGAGCCTGCTTCCCTGGCTGCCATCATAGATCAATGTCAGATCCTGGGCTGAGTACATAGACTGCCAGTACTCAGATCCCCGTTTCCACCCAGACCTGCTGAACTGTGGTCTGGTCACCATTAGGCTCTGACCTGTCAGTTTTCACTATAAGGCATTCAGGTAGACAGGGAGTCTGCTGTGAGGATGCCCCAGCATACCCCTGTGGTGCCCCTCCCCACTTCCCCTGCCCACTAATGATGTCTGTATAGGCTGGTTCACTATCTCTGCAAATCATTTATTTCAATTTGCAGGATTTGCATGTGCAGTATTTATAACAATATCTTTCTGTTTTGCCTATGTGTATTGCTGTAAGTGCCTAATATCTAGCAGGACCTGTGGGTGGGTTGGATGTATCACCACACTTGCTGTCAGCACTGAATGACACTCTGTAATTCTTAAGTGTACTGTTGAGGTCACTCACTCCCCTATAGGACAATTAAGTGGTCTGGAAGTACCAGGTGAATCACCATACTTGATCAGAGTGCTGACCACCCAGTTTCCCCAGAACCACTTCAGTCCTACATGCATCCATTTTCATACCTCTAGGTACATGATATTTACCTGTTATGAAGACATATAGGGTGCCTGGAAGTTCCTAGTTAGTGGTGAGACACCACATAGATCACATCTGATAACTGGATTCCCCAGGTCTCCCTCGGTCCCACTCACACATAGTCGCAATACCATAGGCGGCGACACTCCTGGTCATTATCAGTACTGACCAGCCTGAGAGGACATGTAGGGACCCTGGAAGTACCAAAGCATCACTTATTGCTGAGTTTTCCTAGGTTTCCCCTTGGCCACCGGCCCTATCTCACATGCACCTACCTGTATTGCATGCATTGTAAGAAGTCACCAATTAAAGAGATATTGGCACGTCTGAATGTCAGAGTCTGGCAGAGCTCATGAGTGGTCCACTTTTATCTATGACAACATTGCCAATTTTATGTATGTTGTACCTACCCCTTTTGATGTTATTTCCCTCCATTTTTGTGACCATGAATTACTTCATTTAAATTGGTTAATAAAGTTTTATTCAGTATCTACTGCAGTAGGCTCCCTCTCCATTTTTTTTGGAGGTTAAGGACTACTTACCTCTGGGGTTCACTTCCCAGTTGTTGTTTTTGGAACTGGAACCCCACCCCATATGTGGTGAGTCAGTAGTTCTGTTATCTGACCCATTAGCATTTGGGTCATTAGTGCACTGCCCTTACTTCTCTGTTTCTATTTTGTTTTTGATACAATTGCTTTCATAGTGGGATCCTCACACATTACATACCTATACCGACATTTTGTTGAAACAAACCAATATGTATACACACCAACATTGATCCTAATAAGCGCGACTTGATGTCCCCATACATTAGGCCATTTGATTGTCATAATGTAAAGTATTGTGGAATTGTGAAACTTAATTGGATATGCATTACATTCCCATATAGCAATGGGGATTAGCTGCTCCAAAACATCCAGCGCTGGTTAAAATTTATCTTCATTTTCTGCCATTTTGGGGTAGTTCAGCATATGCAAAACACATTCACCTTTACTATAAAGCACTTCCGGTATCTGCTACACGTCATTTCCTGCAGAAGCTGGTAACAGTGAAACGTACGTAGGATCACTGCCGACCTGGGCTCCAAGGTACCCTATCAGATTTCCATATCCATATCGAGGTTTGGCTTTGAGGTTCTCCCCATCCACACACCAGTGAACCGCACGCTGCGGTCAGAGGAGCAGCTAAGACCCAATGCAATTTTTACCTGGTGCCAGGATAGGCACAATAACATGTGAGCGACTTACTTGCTATGCTGTTTTCATTCATTTTTATTAAAATTACTACACAATGAGTTTTTAAATACATCTCCTGTGGAGTCATTTCCACTCCTTGCAGCTCCCGTATTCACCCACATATCCGGATCCACGGCTGATAACATCGGAATCTTTGTTTTCCATAAGAGCTACTGACTTCCTGTAATAAGGGGTAATAAGGATTTGGTGAGTGGGCATTTTGCACTTAAGAGCACGGGTGGAAAGACCAGCTCCTTTAGCAGCACTCCAGATTATCCCCATTAAGTTGTGTTGGGAACAAAAAGCACCTTGGACTATTCATTGTTTATCTATATGGACATTACTACATGCGATAATTCTACATTGCCTTTGGATATGTGATTGTCATTTATGTTTAAATATTTTTATCTGCCTTTGTCTCTATCCACAATAGGTGGAGATACAGGGCTGAAACTTGGCACTCTATTGTTCTATATGACACACACCAGATGAGGGACATCACTACATGTGATAATTATTTATTGATTTTGGATAATTTTATCTGATTTTGCCTCTATTTGATACATACCAGATGAGGGACATTACTACATATGATAATCCTTTATTGCCTTTGGATATGTGATTGTCATTTATGTTTATACATCTGTATATGTAAAGGGATCAATTATGGTTCACTATATGATTGTGCCACACCTTTGCACCTAGCATCACTCACAGTGTTGTATGCATGCACCAAAGTAGCTAGATGGTTCCCCCAATTTGGTTTCTTGTCAGATGGCAGGGTCCCTAGCATGTTCAACAAAGTTCTATTGATTAGTTCAGGCTGAGGATCTCCTTGAGAATGATAAGGAATAGATTTCTTAATGCCCAATAAAGTCTCAAAGTCTCTTCCTTGATCTGAATGAATTCGGACTGGCAATCCATAGTGAACAAAGAATTTCTCCACTAATACCTTGGCCACAGTAGAAGCTTGTTGGTCCTTGGTAGGGTAGGCTTGGGCATATCTTGTGAAATGATCCGTTACCACCAATATGTTACTTCTTCCACCTGTATCTGGTTCCAGGCACGGGAAGTCAATACATACCTGATACCAAGTCTAAAGGGCCCTGTAAATGCTCCATAGTAGCAGCATGGACTGGGAGGGTCTTTCTCTGAATACAAGACATACATGATTCGCAATAATCTTCTACTTCCCTTCTCATATTGGGCCAATAAAATCAAGCTTTGATTAACTGGAAGGTTCTTTCTATACCCAGATATCCATGCTCATCGTGTAAGGACAATAAAACTGAGCTATGGTGTTTTTCAGGCAGACACAACTGCCGGGTTTCTTCTGCCCCTTCATTAAGACCTCGCCTATAAAGTACTCCATCTAAAGCATCTGCATCCCTGTTTCCAGCACCAGGACGATACTTGAGACTGAACTGGAATCCAGCCAGAGCAACCAACCATCTATGTCCGGTAGCATCCGATTTTGCAGTTGTCAGCAAGTAAGTTAATAGATTATTATCAGTCTTGACAACAAATTGGGCTCCATATAGATAGTCTTTTAGTTTTGCCCATTTCAAAGCCAGGAACTCTCTACAGGCCGCAGCTGAACCACCATGTTCCTGATAAAGTATCCCTCCCAATCTGTCTCGGCTGGCATCCACATGAAGCTGGTAGGGTCTTGAAGGGCCAGCATAACCTAGAACTGGAGCCTCAGTTAAACTGATCTTCAGTCGTTGGAATGCTCTCTCACACAAGGGGGTCCACTGTTCACATATGGATTCTTTTTTCCTCTTTGACCTGCCTTTTTCTCCTTCAATTTCTGATCATCTTCCCCAGAGGCTACTTGCAAAAGTTCATTGAGTGGCTTGGCTATTTTTGCAAAATTCAACACGAATCTCCGATAGTATGAACAAAACCCTAAGAAGGATCGTAGCTCTGTAACAGTCTCCGGCCGTGGCCATGCAGTCACCGCATCCAGTTTCTTGGGATCAGTGGCCACTCCATCAGCTGACACAACATGGCCCAAATAGGTAACCGAAGTACGGTAGAACTGGCACTTCTCTAAGGACAACTTCAACCCCTCTTCATGGAGCCTCTCAAACACCTTCTCCAGCAGTGCCTCATGTTCTTTCAAGGTTCTTCCAAACACAATGATGTCATCTAAGTACACCAAAACTTCCACCAAATTAATGTCTCCCAAAGTACTTTCCATCAGTCTCTGAAAGATAGCTGGAGCTCCTGTCAATCCTTGTGGCATTCTATTAAACTCATAAAACGCCAAGGGACATATGAAGGCTGTTTTCTCTTTATCTTCTGCACACATGGGTATCTGATAGTATCCACTCTTCATGTCTAACACACTGAACCATTTGGCTCCCACCAGCTATTGCAAAGCATCTTCAATCCTGGGAGTGGTATACTGATCAGGAATGGTTCTTCGGTTAAGAGTCCTGTAGTCAATACACATTCTTAAAATCCAATTATTCTTTTGCACCACCATTATGGGGGAGGCATAAAGACTTTGGGACTCTTGAATCACCCCAGACCTTTTCAATTCAACCAGCTATTCCCTTAGATCTTCCAAATAACTGAGGGGAATCCTTTGGGCCCCATCTCAGAATGGCTTCTCTTCTTGTAACCGTATTCGATGATGAGCACCCTTAGCATATCCCACACCAAAGTCTTATCTAGCAAAAATTTTCTCCCACTGTCGTATTTGAGACTTCATCCTTTCCCTCCATGCAGGAGGTAGACCAGCAGCACACTCCTCCAGTTCCCTCCTCAAACCCAGTAGGCTCTTTCCTTTCTGTTCATCTGCAGGTGGCACTAGAGTGGCAGCACTTACTTGACCCACAGACATCTGGGCCTTCAAAGTTACTGAATGATTGTAAACATTCTGCAGGCTAATGGATACTTTCTTCTTATTCCTCAGTAAAGCTTTAGTAGGTACAATTTCAGGGACCAAAACTAACCCATCAGCTTCAGTCTGTGCATCCGTCTCCAACACGACAAAGGGTTCAGGATGATCCCACGTGAGCTTCACAGTAGCCTTCAAGCAAGTAACTTCCCCGGGCTGGAGCACCTTCTCAATTCTTCAATCCAATTTCCATAAACGACCCACTCCATCAACTGGAGCCCTCTTTTCTTGAATCACTTGCTGAAAGGCTTGATGCAATGTAGGATGTATCCTCTCAGATATAGCCCCATCTTCTCCTATCACCTTTTCCAGTAGTCTTCGTACCAGGTCATTATTTGTCCCAATTATCATAAAGTTGCGATCTGCTTCCACTGGTTTTGGACATACTACAGCCAGAGTACCAAAGGTTTCAACTCTTCCAGTGGCAACTGGCCTTAAAGGAGATCCTGATTGGAATATATCCATCATACGGGAAGCGGTTAGTACCAAGACCCCAAATTTCCTACTCTTCCAATTTTCTCAAAGGAATATGGTGCAAGTATTGATCATAAAAGTCTCTATATAGAAGAGTGACTTGAGTTCCAGTATCTAACAGAGCTTGAGTGTAGATGCCCTCCACTTGCACTGATACAATAGGGGAAGGCCCCACTAACTTCTTTGGTAGAGTAACTTTCTTAGTATCACTAGGACTCCTCACCTGATCATTCTGGGAGGATCTGACTCCGGCCCTAGCAACTGACCCAGTATTGACTCCCTGTGCCTGACCCTCAGACCCCAGTGATGGATTATAGGTCTTCTCCTTCCTTGTGCTTCTCTTTTGGGGTCTCTTTGGACTTCTTAACTTCCTGGAGCTCGGATTGGCCGGGTTCCCAGTTGGCTTCTTCACTGGGACCCTCTGAAGTTTCCCGCCGGCTGAATGGCTAATATCTTCTGTAATACCTTCAACAACTTGTAGTGATGTAGTAGTGGATGAATGACTGATGGATGAATGAATGTTATTATTTCGTTATTATTATTATGATGGTTAATTTTCCGCAGCACTCAATAGGTTCTTCCAGAGAGTTGCATTTTATTGACTTCAGACAGACAGATTTCTTAATACTTGCACCAGATGATCAAAATCTAACAGAGTAAATATTACACATTCAGAGTCCCATTCCAACTGTGCCCTAATGTTCATGGAGAGAAAGTGAACTGGCAGGCCGCTTGAATGTCCACTTTAAGTGTTAGTCTCACACTGGGGGGGGGGTTCTCCTAACCTCACATTAGTGTTTACCAGATAAACAAGCCACAATGAACCCCCTCAAGGCTAATTAGCATCAATAAATACTTTTGTTCCTTCTCAAGTCTACATTCCACAACCCCCATGCAAGCAACTGTGGGCCTTTGATATGTAATGCAGCTTGGCTTAAACTTAAACCTTGGCCTAAAGTAAATGTACATATTAAAAAAAAACTATATATATGAAATATTACACAACATTCCCCCAATTCTTAGAACTGACCCATAATGCCAACAAAAACAAATCATTACAATTTGAGGTACTGAATGCTTTACAATGGCTCATATAAAATATGTAATTGAAAACTGGTTACATCCCTCTTCACCAGCCTCTAAAATATCCCCATGAAACAGTTATTAGATAATATAGCTTTAGGCCATGACTGGGAAAGGATTTGGTAAACATTTGTGACCCGTATAGCTGTTAGGCCTCATTTCAAAGTTTGTAGTTTCTTCAGTATGTCACATCGAGATCTTGAATATTGGGCAAAGACAAGCTAATGTCACAGTCCATTCTCCGGTTTGATGTTATGACATCTCTCACCATTTCACTGAAAGTAAAGTTTGGAAGTATGCTCTAGTCTAGGAGCTCCAGTCCACACAAGTCCAGGATTTGCTTATCTCCAGGCTCAAGGGTTTCATTTTTAAAGATGAATTGTTCAGTTTTAGTAATCTTCATCACCAGTCCAACATGAAACTTCTGCCAGCCACAATTTGCAACTTGCTGTAGGCCGACCCCACATTGCCTTCAATAGAGCAGTTACTTGAATCTTTCAGTCCACTGAATGGGAGCATCAGATGGTTTAGATAGTATCAGCTTGACATCAGTGCTTCTTAGATCATTTGTCCAGACAAAGCAGCAGTGGAAATTCTTGCCAGTATGTTTGCCAAGAAAGGTATAGTCATTCACATCCTTATATGTCATAGCCTTCAGCATATTATTAACAACTGATTCAACAAAGTTCTAATCATGGTTACAGTGATAAATTTCACTCACCCCTCTTATAAATTTAGGGAAAACCACCCAACATACTATACCCTAAACTTATATTGTTCTATGCAGTCTAAGTGTACAAATTCTCAGACACCCAGTTAAAAAAAAAATTTATGCCAAGCCATTGTGCAGCATTTTCACCTTAGATATCAATATGCATTATGTAATATGTACAGATGTTATGAAAATTATATTAGGTTTAAATGCTTCTCTCTGGTTTTAAAATACAGATAAAACATAGATCAGGGAAAGAGAAAAATTAGGGCAAAAAAAAGTCCATTGAAAAGAAAAGGAAAAAAAAAAAAAAATGAGGGTGTTGAAAAAAATAATCCATTGCTTGATGAATATTGAGAGAGGCCATGAATGTCTATTCAGAGTTTCTCCCCCACTAGTCAGCAATGTCAGCTTCCACTATTCACATGCAAACGAGTCTCACCGGTGATATCTGGAAGACAAAATCTCTCCAACAAAATTCATTAGCAAAGTCCGTAAACATTGTTTGAAGTTAAAACAAAGTACTATTTACATCCTTACAGTTATCTCCTAAATGACCCCCAGTGCCAGAGAAGTGTCATTTCAAAGACAGATTTTGAAGGACCCCCCCTTTGTCCACATTTATGACACTCCCTGACCTCTTCAATTGTTTGTGATCCGGCTCACGGCACCAATGTAGTGATGTAGTAGTGGATGAATGATTGATGGATGAACGAATGTTATTATTTGTTATTATTATTATGATGGTTAATTTTCCGCAGCACTCAATCGGTTCTTCCAGAGAGTTGCATTTTATTGACTTCAGACAGACAGATTTCTTAATACTTGCACCAGATGATCAAAATCCAACAGAGTAAATATTACACATTCAGAGTCCCATTCCAAGCGTGCCCTCATGTTCATGGAGAGAAAGTGAACTGGCAGGCCGCTTGAATGTCCACTTTAAGTGTTAGTCTCACACTGGGGGGGGGGTTCTCCTAACCTCACATTAGTGTTTACCAGATAAACAAACCACAATGAACCCCCTCAAGGCTAATTAGCATCAAGAAATACTTTTGTTCCTTCTCAAGTCTACATTCCACAACCCCCATGCAAGCAACTGTGGGCCTTTGATATGTAATGCAGCTTGGCTTAAACTTAAACCTTGGCCTAAAGTAAATGTACATATTAAAAAAAAACTATATATATGAAATATTGCACAACACAACTCAGCCATAAAGTTAAATTCTTCCTCTTTTTTCGGGCACTGTCGCTTGAAATTACCAGACTCCCCACACTTTAAACACTTCCTAGAGTCACTTCCGTCTGTCTGAGCAGTTCCATGGACTTCCCTAACTCTCATCAGGGTTTGTTGCAATTGTCCCTGTGCTTGTGCCACCTGAGCTAAACGTTTGACTGGATATTCTTCAATGATAGGTGAGGAGGTAACCAGTCTAGTGCCTTCCCCCACTGAGAACCTTCTTCACTAGCCGCATCATATAGTTCTGACTCAACTTGAACTTGGTGGGCAGATGCTTTTACAGCTTTTGGGGTAGTACTCACTTCTGCCATGCGCTTCTGATTTTTCTCATCAAGTAAAGCCTCCTCCTCTCTTACCATCTTCATCAGCTCAGGATACGTGGGGGCAATCTGTATTTCTTTTAACAGCAGCCTCAACACGATAGGGTGATTTGGCCTTGCCCCTTGTAAAATTCTTTCCCATCTTGACCAGTCAGTTTCATTTGAGTCAATCCCTGTTTTTAGTATTATTTGATGGAGAATCTGATCCACTCTGACAACATAAGCAGATCACTTCTCTCCTCTTTGTTGATGAGTATGTTCGAACTTATAAAGTAGATCTGGAATCTTCTCCACCCTTCCATACACTGCATACAGAGCTTTGATATAATCCATAGCCACACAGTCCTGTTTTCCTCTCCTTAGACTTTGGATCACATTCACAGCAGGGCTCCTTAGACTTTCGCTCAACCGCTGCCTTTTCACTATGGCCTGGTCTATCCAACTTTCAAAATCTTCCTCCCCGGCTGAAGTAGGTGTACGTCCAGAAAAATGTTGCAGTTTACGATTACCCTGATGAGCTGTAATGTCATTACTCTTTATCAAACTTTCCACCAGTCCACCCATATCCAGATAAAAGGAGGCAGGTGGCATCCCTTTAAGGACATTATCAGCTTCTTTTTCTTCCATATCTGACTTCCCAGCAACCTCAGAAGATTTTTCTTGTATGGATCCTTCTTCTACCATTAAGGGTATGCAATAGGCCTCCAATCAATCTGTCAAAGTCACTAGACCTTCCTTGAGATTTACAGAAACACTCTCCCTCCATTCCATCAAAGCATAGATGTCATCTTCATTGTAGTCTATTCTTAGATCACAAACATAGGACCCTTGAGTTGGGTAGGCCCCTTTCAACATCAGTCACATATCTTTTTCAGACCACTCCACTCCAGGCAACTTTAATACTTTCGTCATTTCCAATCGACTCCCTTCCTCTTGAGCTCACTTAGTGGCAGCATCTGAGTCCATCTGATTCTTGGGTGGTTCTTCAGACCTTTCAAGGTTCTCCATAGGGGGAATCCCGGATGAGCCCCCAAATGTAGCGCTGCCCCCTTGAGGGTGGCTGAAAGAATCAATTCCTCCTTGGATCTCCTCATTCAGAGTGTCCTCCACCACCCCTGACACTCTGGGTTCACTCATATTACAAGTTTTTATATCTAATAACTCTACTTTAGTAATGGAGAGCACAACACAGATAGAGTTAGAAAGGTTTACTTTTAACTCTTATTTCTGAGAAAGAATAACAACTGTGAATAGTAAATAGTACAATTCTTCACATAAGTAGTCAACTTGAAGGTCCTGATGAACAAAAGGAGTAAGTGATTTGTACACTTTCACTACTCCTTGTATTCTCCAACAATATCAATAATTGAGAACAGTGCAATTCCTCCAACTGAGTTTAACCAGTACCTGTGCAGTAGCTGGCACTGCTTCTATCCAGATAGAGATGAGCTTCAGATGATTCTGTTGTTTGCTTACTGTATTGCTGGAGAGCGGATACTAGCTGTGTCACCTGCTCATGATTTTAGTTGGCTGGAATGTTTTGCTTAGGCCGCAGGCCTAAATCTGAAGGCAGCAGCACGCAGGGTTCCTCTCTGATCGATTACGCTATCCCGAGAGGCCTTTGTTAGCTCCTCCTTCCCCTTAAAAAATCCTCCTACAATTCATTGCACCTCCCAGAATTCTTCAGTGCAGCACAGCCTGATGGGAAATGGAGTCCTTCTCCGTAAGAGTCTGTTCGCTATTTCTGTGTTCCGCACTACAACTCCCACAAAGCATCATCCTGGCTGCAATTACAGAATTTTCCGAAAGCAAGCACTAGAGGGAGTTCCCATGTTAAGCAATGTACACCATTGTCTGTATGCCAGAGGAATATTTCAGAACTGCTGGCTACACTGGTGCAGTCAGAATCTGGAATGGCTGTGCATGACAACCAATCTGCTTCTATCTTCAGCTTGTTCGGCTTTAAAAATGAAAGCTATGAGCTGATTGGTAGCCATGCACAGTTGCTCCAGATTCTGTCTGCTCTAGCTTTGATAAATTCCCCTAAGGGCTCATTCAGACAGGCGCTGAGACAGGTCCTGTATAGAGTTGAGCGAACACCTGGATGTTCGGGATTGGTGGGTTCGGCCGAACTTCGCAAAAAAGTTTGGGTTCGGTACTGAACTTGACCCGAACTTTACCCCGAACCCCATTGAAGTCAATGAGGACCCGAACTTTTCAGCACAAAAATGACTGTAAAAAAGTCCTGGAAAGTGCTAGAGGGCTGCAAAAGGAAGTAAAATGATTTTAGAACAATAATCTGTCCCTTACAGCAACAGCAGGAACCTGACCCTATAGGAGTAGGAGATGATTTTAGAACAATAATCTGTCCCTCTAAGCAGTAGACTCTACCTAGTCCAGTCAGATCGTTCTGTAAGGCAGGATGAAATGTTATGTGATCTGCAATCCATCCATCAAAGTCACTAGACCTTCCTTGACATTTACAGGAACACTCTCCCTCCATTCCACCAAAGCATGGGTGTCATCTTCATTGTAGTCTATTCTTAGATCACAAACATAGGACACTTGAGTTGGGTAGGCCCCTTTCAACATCAGCCACATATCTTTTTCAGACCACTCCACTCCGGGCAACTTTAATACTTTCGTCATTTCCAATCGACTCCCTTCCTCTTGAGCCCACTTAGTGACAGCATCTGAGTCCATCTGATTCTTGGGTGGTTCTTCAGACCTTTCAAGGTTCTCCATAGGGGGAATCCCGGATGAGCCCCCAAATTTAGCACTGCCCCCTTGAGGGTGGCTGAAAGAATCAATTCCTCCTTGAATCTCCTCATTCAGAGTGTCCTCCACCACCCCTGACACTCTGGGTTCACTCATATTACAAGTTTTTATATCTAATAACTCTACTTTAGTAATGGAGAGCACAACACAGATAGAGTTAGAAAGGTTTACTTTTAACTCTTATTTCTGAGAAAGAATAACAACTGTGAATAGTAAATAGTACAATTCTTCACATAAGTAGTCAACTTGAAGGTCCTGATGAACAAAAGGAGTAAGTGATTTGTACACTTTCACTACTCCCTGTATTCTCCAACAATATCAATAATTGAGAACAGTGCAATTCCTCCAACTGAGTTTAACCAGTACCTGTGCAGTAGCTGGCACGGCTTCTATCCAGATAGAGATGAGCTTCGGATGATTCTGTTGTTTGCTCACTGTATTGCTGGAGAGCGGATACTAGCTGTGTCACCTGCTCATGATTTTAGTTGGCTGGAACGTTTTGCTTAGGCCGCAGGCCTAAATCTGAAGGCAGCAGCATGCAGGGTTCCTCTCTGATCGATTACGCTATCCCGAGAGGCCTTTGTTAGCTCCTCCTTCCCCTTAAAAAATCCTCCTACAATTCATTGCACCTCCCAGAATTCTTCAGTGCAGCACAGCCTGATGGGAAATGGAGTCCTTCTCCGTAAGAGTCTGTTCGCTATTTCTGTGTTCCGCACTACAACTTCCACAAAGCATCATCCTGGCTGCAATTACAGAATTTTCCAAAAGCAAGCACTAGAGGGAGTTCCCATGTTAAGCAATGTACACCATTGTCTGTATGCCAGAGGAATATTTCAGAACTGCTGGCTACACTGGTGCAGTCAGAATCTGGAACGGCTGTGCATGACAACCAATCTGCTTCTATCTTCAGCTTGTTCAGCTTTAAAAATAAAAGCTATGAGCTGATTGGTAGCCATGCACAGCTGCTCCAGAATCTGTCTGCTCTAGCTTTGATAAATTCCCCTAAGGGCTCATTCAGACAGGCGCTGAGACAAGTCCTGTATAGAGTTGAGCGAACACCTGGATGTTCGGGATTGGTGGGTTCGGCCGAACTTCACAAAAAAGTTTGGGTTCGGTACCGAACTTGAACCGAACTTTACCCCAAACCCCATTGAAGTCAATGGGGACCCAAACTTTTCGGCACAAAAATGACTGTAAAAAAGTCCTGGAAAGTGCTAGAGGGCTGCAAAAGGAAGTAAAATGATTTTAGAACAATAATCTGTCCCTTACAGCAACAGCAGGAACCTGACCCTATAGGAGTAGGCGATGATTTTAGAACAATAATCTGTCCCTCTAAGCAGTAGACTCTACCTAGTCCAGTCAGATCGTTCTGTAATGCAGGATGAGATGTTATTTGATCTGCAATCTGTCCCTAAAAGCAGTAGTAGTAGTAATCTCTACCTAGTCCACAATCAGATTGTTCTGTAATGCAGGATGAGATCTGCAATCTGTCCCTCAAAGCAGTAGTAGTAGTAATCTCTACCTAGTCCACAATCAGATCGATGAGATGTTATTATATCTGCAATCTGTCCCTCACAGCGCCGGCAGCATCCTCTCCCTACACTACCCAGAGAGCATGTGACATGCAGCACTAAGTGAGTCCAGCTTATAAAGAGGCTGGGTCACATGATGCACTGGCCAATCACAGCCATGCCATTAGTAGGCATGGCTGTGATTGCTTCTAAGAGCAAACCAGTGAAACGCTTGTTGATTGGCTGCCCTGCAGCTATTCAACATGCGTGATCAAATACCCGAACCCAGAACCAGAACCCAAACTTTTTTTCAAATGTCCGGGTTCGGGTCACGGACACCCCAAAGTTCGGTACGGACCCAAACTTTACAGTTTGGGTTCGCTCAACTCTAGTCCTGAATGCTGAGCCACTTTTTGCTGCATCTGCACCCAGCAGAGAGCTTCCCCTATAGAAGTGGGTGCACAGATCTGAATGCAGACACTGTGCGTTTGGATACATTCATCCCTTCCTGTCTGTGTGTCAAATTTTGACATTTGACATGTCCATGTTGCTGCTACGTCGCAATTGACTTTGACTGGACTGCCTGCACAAGGATGCACAGAACACCAAGTATTCCCGCACGGTACACGGCCATCACACTGGGCATGGACGCATATGCATATGCTCCTAATTGTCATGTGGGCCAGATAGCAGGAAAGAGGAAATGTTGGGTACTTAAAAGAGAAATATGGGAATTATTTTTTAATCATACTTACCTAGGTGCAACTGTCCCCCGCTGGCTCTAAGGCTGAGAACCGAGTAATCAAACACCACTGATCACTCAGTTCTTAGTGCCCCCTGAGCAGAGAGCTGGTGACTGTCAGTCTCTGGCTCTCTGCTTTGCCCCCCCTCCCCCGCGCTCACTGCAGCACTGAGCTGTGGAGGGGGCGGAAGAAGCTGGCTCAGGCTCTCAGCAGCCCGCTGGGAGGCTGAGCTGGGTGCCGGTCCAAGCATGTGGGTGGATCCTGACCATATAGTTGTGATCTTTCCCCAGTCTGTCAGCCCACTATCAGCTGAAAATGGGTCACAGGAGTGCAGAAAAATGTGCACTGCTGTAATCCACAGGAGAAGTACAACCAAACAAGCAATAAATCTATCACATGACCCGTCTCTCTGCTCCTGTTTGGCATTACTTGCTACAATTGATCAATGTCTCCATTTATGTTGTTAATGGCCTCCAGGGCCCAGGCAGGCTCTTCCTCAGCCCAGTCTTTAGTTCTAGGCTCTTTCTCCCTGAAACTGGCAGGTCCTTCAGGCCCCCTCTTTCCTAGTCCAGAGGGCTTCCATTATGCCCCTCTCATGGTCCATGGCCTCCAGACACCTGCTGTCCTAGTCCAGGGCCTCCAGACACCACTTCTCCTAATCTGCGAACCTCCAGGCACCCCTCACCTATTCCAGTATCTCCCTTGTACCCTCCCACCCACCAAGGCGCCTTTGACACACCAACTGCCATTTCCTAGTTGAGGGCCTCCTCTGCATTCCTCTTCCTAGTCCAGGGCTTCCTCTGCACTCCCCTCCTAGTCCAAGGCATCCTCTACAGCCCCCCAAGTTCAGAGCCTCCTCTGCGCCCTGCCCTCCAAATCCAGGTCCTTTACCACACCAACCCAACTTTTCCTTCCCTACACCCCCCCCCCTCCCAGTTCAGGGCCTCTGGTGTACTCCCCTCCTAGTCCAGGGCCTCCTCTGCATTATCCAGTCCAGGGCAACATCTGCACCCCCCAGTCCAGGGCCTTCTGTGTACTCCCCTCCTAGTCCAGGGCCTCCTGTGTACTCCCCTCCTAGTCCTGGGC
>BLSH010306994.1:1478311-1489270 GCA_018402905.1 Glandirana rugosa
TGTTGAAACCGTTAAGATTAAGTATACGTATATACTAAACCTTCGGTAAGGTCGAAAGATTCATGAAAAGGAATACGTGAAAGAAAAAGATCTTTGTGTGAGAACTTACTGAACAAACCGTATAGGAATATCCGAGAGGGAAAGTATATATACACCCCTCAGGAACACACTTTGTCAACCTCCGTGCCCAAAAGGGAGGACTGGGTCCCTCCGACGGCCTGTTCCTGCACATAAGGGAGATGATGAGACAATACGACACTAAAACTTGAACGATACATATAAACAAACTCAACTTGATTCTATAAGAGACATCAAAATTAGCATGGTGGTAAATCAAACAAATATACATAGCAAGTTCAAAATCACAGCATAACAGAGTAGTAGAGGGAATACACGTCCTTGTCCGGCAGCCTCCCTGGGTCAGGAGGGAAAACCCGTGCCTCCAACTGTTTCACACAAGGACTCCCCACATATATATGAAAGGGAGAGCCTATAAGGATATGCCAAACAAGTCATTCAAGAGTGTGTTTCTAGAAAAAGAAAGTGCATAAGGAAAAGTACTTAGAAAGCTGGAATGGCTTCCAAATCATATATGCATATGAATTAGAATTGCCAAAGTTGTAGCAAAGGCCTATCAAAGGATAGTCCATATGAGTATTGAAGATTGGAAGCAATTACCTTGTTCAAACATAGACACCAAAACACTGGTATTGCCTGATGTGAACCAAGAAAGAGAGGAGACCTCTATCCACCGGGGACATACAGCAGCCACAATGAGCTCGCCCTTCTCCTGGATTTAAATAGATCCCTGTGAGCCAGATATGGCGCATGAGAATGACATCACGTTGCCCGGAATGCTCAACCGCGACCACGAATGCGCAATCGCTGTGAGAGACCCCGGATGGCAGCTTCCTATCATACAGGAGTCTAATGAATTAAAATGGGTCGGCGTCCAATATTGCCAGACCCTCTGGCGATATCGCAAACACGCTAAGACACCAGAACTTTTCTTTTTCTAGAAACACACTCTTGAACGGCTCATTTGGCATATCCCTGTAGGCGCTCCCTTTCATATATATGTGTGGCCTCCTTGTGTGGAACAGTTGGAGGCCAAAGTTTTCCCTCCTGACCCACAGAGGCTGCCAGATGGGGACGTGTATTCCCTCTCACCCCACCCGCCCTTCCCCTCCCCCTCCACAATAACATCTGAGGGCGGCAGCTAAATGACCAACCTGGCACTCTCTATTGGACTGTTTGGTATGTTTTCCATACTCTGTTATGCTGTGATTTTGAACTTGCTCTGTACATTTGTTTGATTTACCACCATGCTATTTTTGATGTCTCTTATAGAATCAAGTTGATGTTACAAACTCCTTGTGTACAATTTTGCCCCTGAGGAAGAAGTCTCCAAAAACATGTTGGGCGTACACCTTTAAGGAGGAATACATGAAATACTTACAATTCACACCACATGTTATGCTTGTATATATGTTTTATGTATGCATCTATGCTTTTTTAAAAACTATTTTTTCTACTAATAAACTTTATATGGATTTGAATTAAGTTTGTTTCATACTGTGCCTTTAAAGTCCCACCCTCTGTACCTGGGGAGTACTATAGCTTCCATAAATAATGGGGATGTCGGCACAATAGGATGTGCAGAGTGGTCTATATTCACCACCAACACCTAAGGCCCAATTTTTCTGCACCTGTTTGACAGATGCATGTAATTTCAATTCTTTTTCTAATTTTTAACAGCAGAGCCCGTTTCTGCGCCCAACAAGAGTAACTGTGAGGGGTTACAGTGTTAAGGCACCACTAGGGATGGGCGAACGGTTTGGGCCTAGCATAAGTTTGGCCTGAACTTCACCCATTCAGGTACTTGCTTAACACCCAAACTTTCTGGGCACTTAGTGGGATGTTTGCCTGCCGAGCGCACAATCAATAGGTTGTTAATGCTTCCCAGCTGAGATCAAAATTTTTAAAAAAATTGTAAAAAGAAGAATATAAATTAAAAATAATTGTGGAAAAAAACTTTTGGGTCTGGTATGGATTTTAACCATTTCCCTACCGGCGCATTGTGAAATGATGACAGCAGGAACACTTCCTCCCTCCTGAAGCCCATCAGAGTACCCGAGTACCTATTTCTAGCCCATTAGACTACCCAAGTACCTATCTGCAGCCCATCAGACTACCCGAGTACCTATCTGCAGCCCATGCCTCAAAATGCTTTGGGGTGTTTTCTTTTCAAAATGTGGTAATTTTGAGGGTAATTCCACTGTCCTGGTGCTCCGGAACTGTCAAAAGTGTAATAGATAAGAATGAAATTAGATATGTAATTTATGCTCCAAGAACACCTGATGGTGCTCTCTGCATGTTGGGCCTCTCTATGTGGCCAGACTGTGAAAAAGTCTCACACATGTGGTATCCCCATACTCAGAAGGAGTAGCAGAATGTATTTTGGGGTGCAATTGGAAGTATGCATGTGCTATGGGTGAGAAATAACTTGTTATGACAATTTTGTGTTAAAAAAATAATTTCTTCATCAATAATCAATAATTGTGGGAAAAAATGACAACGTCAAAAAACTCACCATGCCTCTTATTAAATATTGGACTGTCTGCTTTGCAAAAAGGGGTAATTTGGGGGGTATATGTACTTTCCTGACATTTCAGGGCTTCAAGAAATAAGATAGGCCGTCAGTACATCAGGTGTGATCATTTTTTTATGATTTGCACCATAGCTTGTAGACTCTATTTGGGTTTTTTTTAATAAAGATATTTAGTAGTATAAATGTTGGCCCAAATTTATGAACAAAAATTTCTTATTTGCAAAATTTTATAATAGAAACAAAAAAAAAGTGTTTTTCTTTTAAATGTTCGCTCTTTTTTTACTTGTTATTCAAAGTGTGGGAGCACTGAGAGCTGAAAATTGGTCTGGGCAGGAAGGGGGTGAAAGTGCATAGTATTGATATAGTTAAGGGGAACCCTATGACAGAATTAAGAAAAAAACCGTGTGGGGCCCCCCCCCAAATCCATACCAGACCCTTCTGATCTGGTACAGATTTTAAGGAGAACTCCAAGCCAAAACTTTAAAAAGAAATGGAGTGAGGCCCCCCTAAAATCCATACCAGATCCTTATCCAAACATGCAGCCCCCCCTCATATGAATGGGTATCAGGTACATTGTACCCTTACCCATTCACCAAAACAGTGTCAGAAAGTAAGGAACACAGTAAACGGTTTTTGACAAGTCTTCTATTAAAAAAGGAAAAAAAATAGTGCCCCTCGATGTATCCATCGTCAATCATGTCGCTGCCGGACTGATAAAAAGAAAAACAAAACCCTGCTGTCTTCTCTTGGGAAGCCTCCTGGCCGTCTGCCTCCTCTCTGCTTTTGCCAGCTCTTATATAGGCAAGGGGCTGTGCCACCCCGCTACGTCACCCGCTATGTCACCCAGTGGCACAGCCCCTTCTGACATGGGTGGCATCGCCCCTTCCCTATATAAAAACTGAAAAAGCAGAGAGGAGGGACGGATCTTTTTTTTTTTTTTTCGGGTTGGCGGGCAACGTGATTGGCGGTGGATTACATCGAGGGACAATTTTTTTTAAAGAAAGGACTTGTCAAAAACTGTTTAGTGTGTTTTTTACTTTTTGACAATTTTTGGTGAATGGGTAGAAGTACGATGTACCCGATACCCATTCACATGGGGGGGTGGGGGTCGGGATCTGGGGGCTCCCTTGTTAAAGGGGTCTTCCAGATTCCAATAAGCCCCCCCACCCACAGACCCCAGACAACCACAGCCCAGGGTTTCCGGGAAGAGGCCCTTGTCCACATCAACATGGAGAGAAGGTGCTTTGGAGTGGAGGCGCAGAGCCCCCCTGCCCCAAAGCACCCCCCATATTGAGGGCATGTGGCCTGGTATGGTTCAAGAGGGGGGGCGCTCACTTACCCCCCCCCATCCTGACCTGACAGGCTGCATGCTCGGATAAGGGACTGGTATGGATTTTCGGGGGGGGGGGAACCCTACGCCAAGTTTTTTTTTTAATTTTGGCTTGGGGTTCCCCTTAAAATCCATACCAGACCCGAAAGGCCTGGTATGGATTGGGGGGGACCCCATGCCATTATTTGTATTTTTTTTTTTTAATCTGTATTTTGCCGAAAGTCGGCAATATATTATAGTTTAAATGACATTTTTTTTTTCCTTTAGAAAAGTCATTGTTGTGCTGTTAAATTCACTGCTCCTTTAAAATCATTTCTTGCACACACGAATCAACTGACCTCCAGTTATTGAATTCACAGCTTCAACGATTTAATGTCTCCGATCTTGAAGAGTAGTAAGCATACAGCAGGTGGGACTAACATCTTTCTTTTATGTACCCCCACAGATAAAAATTACTGGGGGTAAGGTCTGGAGACTTGGGAGGCCAAAGACCATGAACAAGATCTTGTTGTCCGCCTCTCCCAATCCATCATCCTGGAATGGTTGCGTTCAGATAACATCGAAACCTCCAAGTGAAAGTGAGGCAGGGCACCATCTTGCATGAAAATGATGTCATTCAAATCTTCTTATCTTCTGCAGTAACTGCAACTTGTACGGCTTCATATGCAGATGGTTTTAAAGAACACACCATACCGTTGTTTGAGGAATTCCAAGTTCAAAGCTTGTCCGTGTTGTGGATTTCCTAAGGCTCCATCCAAATGTACCTTAATGAGGTCAACATTTTCATCTGATGGGCAGTCCAGTGCTGTTAGTGTCAGTGGGAGGAATTGTGCCCCATCATTGGTGTCAGTGAGATATATAGTGCCCCATCATTGCTGTCAGTTGGAGGAATTATGCCCCATCATTGGTGTCAGTTGGAGGAATAGTTCCCCATCGTTAGTGCCAGTGGGAGGAATTGTGCCCCATCATTGGTGTCAGTGGGAGGAATTGTGCCCCATCATTGGTGTCAGTGGGAGGAATTGTGCCCCATCATTGGTGTCAGTGAGATATATAGTGCCCCATCATTGGTGTCAGTGACAGTGGCAGCTGGTTAAATTTTAGGATGGGGAGTGCCAGACCCAACCCTTCCTATTTGGCCCCTCCCACTTCTCATTAGCCCCACCCCTTATAGTTTCTACCCCTTGTGTCAGGAGTATACAGCCCAGCATCACCAGATAGGGTTTACAGCATCACCAGATAGTGGTATACAGCATCACCATATAGTGGTATACAGAGTCAACAGATTGGAGTATACAGAGTCACCAGATAGCCATATACACTCCCAGAGTCACCATATAGCAGTACACAGAGTCACCATATAGCAGTATACAGAGCCCCAGGTAGCAGTATACAGAGCCCCAGATAGCAGTATACAGAGTCACAATATCACAGTATACAGAGTCCCAGGTAGCAGTATACAGAGTCCCAGGTAGCAGTATACAGAGCCCCAGGTAGCAGTATACAGGGTCCCAGGTAGCAGTATACAGGGTCCCAGGTAGCAGTATACAGAGCCACAGGTAGCAGTATACAGGGTCCCAGGTAGCAGTATACAGAGCCCCAGGTAGCAGTATACAGGGTCCCAGGTAGCAGTATACAGGGTCCCAGGTAGCAGTATACAGAGCCCCAGGTAGCAGTATACAGGGTCCCAGGTAGCAGTATACAGGATCCCAGGTAGCAGTATACAAAGCCCCAAGTAGCAGTATACAGAGCCCCAGGTAGCAGTATACAGGGTCCCAGGCAGCAGTATACAGAGCTCCAGGTAGCAGTATACAGAACCCCAGTTAGCAGTATACAGCATCCCAGGTAGCAGTATACATGGTCCCAGGTAGCAGTATACAGAGCCCCAGGTAGCAGTATACAGGGTCCCAGGTTGCAGTATACAGGGTCCCAGGTAACAGTATACAGAGCCCAAGGTAGCAGCATACAGAGCCCCAGGTAGCAGTATACAGAGCCCCAGGTAGCAGTATACAGGGTCCCAGATAGGGTATACAGTCACCAGCCCCCCCCCCCCCGAAGTCAGGACAAGTCCTGCACTTACCCCATCTAATAGGCAGGCTGGCAGTGTTGCAGAGATCGGCATGCGGAGAGCGGACTGACAGTTTGCAGAGGCAGTGCTTGCGGAGAGCATGCTGACAGTGGGCTCGGAAGTCCCGGCGGAGTGCTGTGCCTGTGTGAGTAAACACGCAGCCAGCACGTCCGCCGTAGTCTCGCCCCCGCCCACAGCATCCAATGACAGAGAGTCATTGGCTCTGATGGCTCAGGGGGCAGCCAATCAGTCTATGTGTGTGTGCCTGTTCAGCGCACACACATAGACTTTAATGACTGACCAATCGGCTCACTGTCAGCTGACAACAAGGAGCCGAGGAAAAAAAAAAAGTCAATGTACCGGCGCCTCATGCAGGGGGGTCAGGCTGACTTTTTTTCCCTTCTCAGCGGCGGGGAGGTGGCGTGTCCAAGCGCCCCTTATACACCAGCCGCTGATTGTCAGTGAAAGGAATAGTGCCCTGTCATTGGTGTCAGTGGGAGGAATAGTGTTCCATTGTAGGTGTCAGTAGCAGGAACTATGCCCCATTGTTGCTGATGGTGGGGGGAATAATGCCCCAAGGGCCAGATAAAAGCTAGCTAAGGGCCACAGCCTACCCCCCGGGCTGCAGTTTGGAGACCACTGATCTAGCAGATCTCTTAAAATGCTTGGAGAAAGTAGAGTAGCAGGACATAGTTTTATGCAATTGTGATATCTTGTCTGTGCTTCCAGGAATATAATGTGTCTTTTTTTAACAGCATTAAAGCTACTTAGCGTTAAAGCTTTTTAGCATTGCAAGTGTGCTGCTTAGTTGCTCTACATCATTACCTGTTTCATCAGCAACAGTTATAATTTCACAGTTCTCTTCCACAAATTAAATAAATTAGCAGGCATTTCTGCCCTTTTAGTTCCATAACTTTACTTACGCTCCATAAAAGGCTTATAGTGGATGTAAACCCTCACATATACCCAGTGAAGTGAACAGCCTCAGATGATACACAGGGATGAAACAAATCTTCCTACATACGTTTTACATGTATAGTATCTCACAAAAGTGAGTACACCCCTCACATTTTTGTAAATCTTTTATTATATCTTTTCATGTGACAACACTGAAGAAATGACACTTTGCTACAATGTAAAGTAGTGAGTGTACAGCTTGTATAACAGTGTAAATTTGCTGTCCCCTCAAAATAACTCAACACACAGCCATTAATGTCTAAACCGCTGGCAAGAAAAGTTAGAATAGAATAAACTATTTACAAAAATGTGAGGGGTGTGCTCACTTTTGCGAGATTCTGTATATCTGCTGTCTTCAGCTTTCTATATTCTTTAGAAAGTGTAGATTGTGTTAGACATTTTTCTTCCTGTTTCAGCAGTGGGTGTGGAGTCTGGACATACACTGTGTGTGAGCTGATTGGAGGACAGGCACACCCCTCCCCCCACCCTCCACATAGGCAGAGGAAAGAAAAAACTTGCAGAGCTGTACTGTGAAACGACAAGCTTTCTGCTTATCTATTTCTAAGCTCCCTCCCCAACACAAATTTTCAGCTGCTTTTATCTCCTGTTTCAGAGAGCTTGTCAGAAGTTATCATGCTGATACCAGAGGAATGGAGCAACATAAAGACACTGGCCTTAGTGGTTTGGAGAGAAATAAGTAAACACTACAGATATGTGTGCCCAGGTCAGATTTCATGAATGGGGTTTGCATCCACTTTAACTGTGCATTTGGGTCTAGCAGATATCTCTGCCTGATGAACATCCACTTCATCGTGAAGGTCTATATCTAGTAGGTGAACAGATCCATGATGAGACACATTGCAGTAATTGAGGGAAGTGTAGCTATATCTGTGTGCAGTCGCAAACTATGCAGAAAGCAGGTGTTTGTGCAGAGCAGAAAATGAAACGCAGTCTATTACAGCACAGCAATTCCAACAGCAGAGATAATTCTAGAATTATATGTTCTTGTACTTTCACAAGCTAGTTCAATATACATAAATACCCAATGTGTAAACTGTTTTGCAGGCAGCCATGTGCTTATACAAAGTGAAGACAAGACCATTATCCTTACTGATCCATTTGACAACCTTTGGAGAAGAATGTTCTTAAACCCGAGATCACTCAGTTCTTGGTCCACTCTGATCAGAGAGAGATGACTGTCAGTAACCACTCTCTGCTCTGCCCCTTCACTGGCTATGGAGGGAACTGGAGGGGAAGGCTCAGGCCCTCAGTGGAACACTGAGCCTGCATTCACATAGGGGCAACCCGACTTCGGCACGACTTCGCTAGGCGACCTCAGCGCGACTTCCAGCGCGACTTCAAGGACCTCAGGCGACTTTACCACACGACTTTTGCCAGGCGACTTTGCCTTGACCAATCAGAGAAGGGAGGGAGGGGGCTGCCTAAAAATAAATTATATTCTTTTAACTGTAAAGTCGCTTCCATGTAGACGGGGATCCGACTTGGAGACAACTTCTATTGAATCCTATGGGCACAAGTCGGATAGAAGTCGCCTAGAAGTAGTACAGAAACCTTTTCAGAAGTTGCCTTGAAGTTGGAGCGACTTCAGTCGTGTATATTAAGATGGCTCCCATTCATTTCAATAAGATTTCAAATGTCAAGCGACTTGAGGCAACTAAAGTCGGATCGCAAGTCGCCCCTGTGTGAACGGGCACTTAGAGGCATAGCCAGCTGCCAATCAGCCATCTGGGTAGATTCTCACAGATCCGTTCAGAGCCTGGACTCGCTCTGCGATAGGAGTGCAGTCCTGTGACCCAGAAGAGATGCTTTGTCCATATTTCTCTTTTAACCCTTCAATAAGGCACAGAAGTTAAATGCAACACAATTTTAC
This sequence comes from Glandirana rugosa, assembly GCA_018402905.1. NCBI lineage: Eukaryota > Metazoa > Chordata > Amphibia > Anura > Ranidae > Glandirana > Glandirana rugosa. The sequence continues at coordinate 1,487,166 of BLSH010306994.1, forward strand.
TTCCAGTAAGTACAGTACTGAAGATGATTTTCAAGTCTTTTTAAGTGTAAGAAGGCAAAGGGGTTGATTTACTGAAACTGTAAAGTGCACAACCTGGTGTTGGTCTGCATAGAAACCAATCAGCTTCCATGTTTTATTGTCAAAGCTTGTCTAAACAAGCTGAAGTTCTAAGCTGATTGGCTACCATGTACAGCAGCACCAGATTCTGAGTGCTCCAGTTTTAGTAAATCTCTCCCAAGAACTTTCCAAAACCATGTCTCTGTGAAGAGCTAATACTGACTGAGGGAATATGGAAGAAACAGGGATGGTCTAGCTATTACTGAACTAAACAGCACTAAACCACACACCACTAGCACTTAATAGGAGGATTGTACAGAGGGAGATATCAAATCGCATAAACAAAGAAGTTTTAGTGTCCCTAAACCAGTGCTAGATGTCCACATCAGAATAATAATAACCTGATGCAGCTCAATAGAACAACACAGGTAGGTCAGAACACCCAGCACCCAGCAAACATGCACTTCCCATTGTAAACATCCACTAGTTTAACAGCCTCTACTCATTTAGTTAATTATCCCCAATGTCTTTACCTCATTTTTCTCTAGTAGGAAGGAGCCAGTGCTGGGTCAAGGTCCTAACACCAAAATTAAAAAGGGGAAAGTGTGCCACCCCATAAGCTGGTTGCAGGTCCTGCCCTTATTTTTGCTTTTCCCTCCTGCTAAAGTGCCTCTCCCTCTTACTCTGTGGCCTGGCCCTAGATGGAGCCATCTTTGTTTAGGTATCATCCACTGTCAGCGTTTTACATACAGTATCTCACAAAAGTGAGTGCACCCCTTACATTTGTGTAAATATTTTATTATATATTTTCATGTGAGAACACTGAAGAAATGACACTTTGTTACAATGTAAAGTAGTGAGTGTACAGCATGTGCAGTAGGTGCCCAGCCCCAAAGCCAAACGGCTCCACTGCCGGGTTCCTTTACCCGCAATGGCCGCGACTGCACCTGACCAGCCGATCCAAAGATTGGCGGCAGTGCTGACATCGCTCGACTTTAGGACAGGTAAGTGTCCTAAAGTTAAAAGTCAGCAGCTACTGTATGTGTAGCTGCTGACTTTTAATTATGAAATCGGCGGTGGACCTCTGCTTTAATGTCTAAACCGCTGGCAACAAAAGTGAGTACACCCCTAAGTGGAAATGCCCAAATTGGGCCCAAAGTGTCAATATTTTGTGTGGCCACCATTATTTTCCAGCATTGCCTTAACCCTCTTGGGCATAGAGTTCACCAGAGCTTCACAGGTTGCCACCGGAGTCCTCTTCTACTCCTCCATGACGACATCACTTAGCTGGTGGATGTTAGAGACCTTGCGCTCCTCCACCTTCCATTTGAGGATGCCCTACAGACGCTTAATCGTGTTTAGGTCTGGAGAGATGCTTGGCCAGTCCATCACTTTTACCTTCAACTTCTTAAGCAAGGCAGTAGTTGCCTTGGAGGTGTGTTAGGGGTCGTTATCGTGTTGGAATAATGCCTTGCGGCCCAGTCTCCGAAGGGAGGGGATCATACTCTGCTTCAGTATGTCACAGTACATGTTGGCATTCATGGTTCCCTCAATGAACTGTAGCTCCCCAGTGCCGGCAGCACTCATGCAGCCCCAGACCATGACACTGCCGCTGCCAAATAATACCATAATGTGTTATATTACTCCTCATTGGAAATAGGTATAATATGTACAATTGTTATATGTGTAGCACTGCGAAAACTGTTGGTGCTATATAAATCCTGTATAATAATAATAATAATAATGTAATGTAATGTCTTTTATTGTTCATTGTTACAGTATGACACAGGCATCAAATTTAATTTTGCACACCCCTCTGAATAAAAGACTCCTGAAGAAGCGGTGACACATCTGTAGTCCGCGAAACATGTTGAGTTTACAGAAAATATCATGATCATAAACCACACAGATGTTTGATCCTTGCCTTGTGTGCATTTTAGCCATTTATGTAAATGTGTCTTTTTTCCCATTTTCCCTTTTTAAAGATGACAATTTGTAATAAAAAATGTATATTTTTCAAATAATGTTGTACTTAATGTGTACGGTAC
>BLSH010306994.1:1506839-1518323 GCA_018402905.1 Glandirana rugosa
TATGGGCCGAGGGAGAGAGGTCGTAATTTAAAATTTTTGGAGGGGAGCAGGTACCAGGTTTTGACCTAGGTGATCCCAGCGGAAGTTCTCTTCCCCCCTCCCACAGTCTTCTGGGACACGTCACAGGTTCCAGATTCTGGGGGACCATTCACAATGTGCAGCGTAGGTCGCACATATGCATTTGGCAGCTGGCTGTGAAGCTGTCACAGCCAGTTAAGACGCCAGGGACTGAGACTGGTGAAGAAATTGGCTCGGGTGAGTACATCGCTGGATCCTGGGACAGGTGAGTGGCTGTTTATTAAAAGTCAGTAGCTACAGTTTTTGTAGCTGCTGACTTTTAATTTTTACAAATATAACTGGAGCTCCTCTTTAGGCTCTTGTACTCTCACATACAATGCCTCTGGTGTGCTGGAGAGAGGGAGCCGGGTATTCCTCTTGCTTGAGAAAGGGGGCCATGCCCCCCGAAATGAGTTGTAACCCGCCAAGTTCTTCCTTAATGTGTCTGTTCATCAGCGCTGCAGGCACCACTCCTGTGGATCTCCGCTGCACATTACATTTCAGTGCAAAAGCACCCGGCTCTCTCTCTCCAGCACAACAGCGGCATTGAGAGTACAAAAGCTTAAAGTGTTACTAAACCCAGGACCCTGCATTCACTATATCTGGTCTCCCAGTACACAACATGGAAATGTTTTTTTTTTAGTAAATATAAACTGTTAAATACTATAACTGTGTGGTTAAAGCTTGTAAGTGGATTTTTCATTCTACTACGACTTTCTTATAGGGCTGCAGGACCCCTGACCCTCTGTCTGGACAGTGTTGATTGGCCCATGTGCTGATCACATACACATTAAACTGAACATGTGCAGAGTGCCCCCAAGGCCCTGTACTATCAAGAGATGGATTGGGGACTGTGGAAGAAGGGGTGAATCAGAGGGGGTCGGGATCAAACAGCCTTTTTACATAATGTACAGGATTAACCCCTTAGGTTCCACAGTGAGTATAACAAGCATGATTTACTGCATATACAGACTGATTTTACTGTTGTGGGTTTAGTAACATTTTAAGGGAGGAAAAACCCAGTTGGATGTTTATGGGGTGGATTTCTGGTTTGGCCATTTAGGATTCCACTGTATGATGGCCACGCTGAAAAGAACAGAGCATGTGAGTGCATATTAATATGGTTTTACTTTTTAATTAAAATAAAAATGTTATTGCGCTATATTTTGCTATTCCCTTTTTTTTTCATGTTACTATTCTTGGAAGAACTAACTTTTGAAACAGGATGCCTGGTCTGAATGTATTTTCTGCAGATATCTAAAAAGGAATGTAGAAATCCTTCCACGCCATCGTCATCATGCATGCCATTAGGCTCTGGCCTGGCTACAGATCCCTTTTACAGTTACCTTTGCCTCTTCAACAGTGGACCCCTCTGAGCTGCTGAGGGAGGGAAGTATGCCTTCCCTGGGTGTGTCTGTAAGAATGAAGTTAGAGGGCATTGCGCCTACATCTGAGTATGGTGAGTAAATAGGCACTCCCCCAAACAATAGGGGGACAAATTGAGGGACAGTGTTTTTAATGCATTAACATAAAATGCACCACCCACACCTTTAGATCTTTGTTAGGACAGACACTATGCACATTTAGTTTACAAGTAATAATGAAATCTGTCAGCACAGTAAAGCCAAGGTCAATTGTGGCAAACATAACTCCCCAGCCCTTTCCTTAACATTGCATAAAAGGGAAAGCTAGATAGGATTTTTTTACAGGTAAAAAGAAAGCAAAAACGTAGGCAGCAGTTTTAATTTTTTTTTTAAAGGATACCCTCACCTTTTGAAACATGTTACATGCTACACCTATATTCAGGGTGTAACATGTTATAGATGCAGCAGCCCCTTCACCCCTTCAATGTACCATTGTGACAGTAAGGGGCTGGGGCGCCGCCCCCTCTGTCCTCACCACCTCCCTATATGCTAAATGGATAGATCCATGCATAGCATGAATCTATCCATGGCTGCCCACGACCACCTCCTATTCATGTGGCGGGGGGTTTCTTTGAAGCATCTCATTAGAGCCGTAGGCTCTAATAGGCTTCAACATAGAGTGGCTTGTGGCGCAGAGCGTTGCGCCACGAGCCCTTAGAAAGGCAAATAAATATTTGCTTTTCTAACACTGAACCGCCTTGCTGCCAATCAGGAAGCGTGGGTATGTTACCGGTTTCCCGGTTGGCGAAGACAGGCGATCCTATTGGATGCCTTTCTCGGAGGAGGAGGGGGATGCATGGCCAAAGCCAAGCCGATCCCCTCTCGCCTGCCTGCTGCCCGCTCCTAGATGGGGTAAGTGTGGGACTTTGATGTCTCGACTGCCCTGGGGGGGTACTGTCAGTGCCGCGGGGGGGGGGGGGTTGATGGATGCTAGGTACCCCTCTGGTGTTACTATATACACCTCTGGTGATGCTATATACCCCTCTGGTGATGCTATATACTCCTCTGGTAATACTATATACTCCTTTGGTGATGATATATACTCCTCTGGTAATACTATATACTCATCTGATACTATATACCCCTCTGGTGATGCTGTATATACCCCTCTGGTGAATCTGTATATACTCCTCTGGTGATGCTATATACTCCTCTGGTGATGCTATATACTCCTCTTGTGATGCTATATACTCCTCTGGTGATGCTGTATATACCCCTATCTGGTGATGCTGTATATACTCCTATCTGGCGATGCTGTATACTCTATCTAATGATGCTGGGCTGTATACTCCTTACACAATGGGTGGAATCTATGGGTGGGGCTTATGAGAAGTGTGAGGGGTCAAAAAGGAAGGGCGGGGTCTGGCACCCCCCCCCATCCTAAAATTTCACCAGCCACCGCTGGTAAGGGGGATCTTTTTCCCCTTGCTCGCTGTCACAATTTAAAAAGATGCAACTGTGTGGGGCCCCGCCCACCTAGCTGAATCATTCATTCTCAGAGTTCTGTGAATGTGAGAACTACAAGTACCTACATCCTTTGGGGCTGATAACTTGTAGTTCTCAACGAACTACCAGGTCACTGTTGAGTACTCTAGGTAGCTCATTGATCCTTCCTGTCAGTGTGTAGCTGCCTGCCCATATCAGGTATGAGCAGACAGCTTACACTGACAGTCTGCAAGAGCGTTGCTTTGCACCCTCAATCTGCTAAATGTACATATCACACTTTGCAGGCTCTTAGTAAAAAAATTAAATAAATGTACAGTTTTTACCTGCAAAAAGATGTGCATGTATTATTTTTTTTACAAAGGTTAGGCTATGTGATCGGGAACATATAGCAAATATAAAGCAGGTGTTATCTCAATTTGATTGAAAAAGTAGAAATAGACTTTAAACAGTTCAGGTCCACCCTACAACAATTTTACTGCTGCAGGGCAGCACCTGTGTGCTGGATTACGTATATATAAGTGATCTGACACTTCCAGGTAGTGGGCGTACATGGCATACATACAGTCTGTCAGTGCTCAGACCATATACCACACACTGCATCAAATTGGTCTACATGGCTGTTGTACCAGAAGGAAGCCTCTTCTAAAGATGATGCCCAAGAAATCCCGCAAACAGTTTGCTGAAGACAAGCAGACTAAGGACATGGATTTCTGGAATCATGTCCTGTGGTCTAATGAGACCAAGATAAACTTATTTGGTTCAGATGGTGTCAAGCATGTGTGGCAGCAACCAGGTGAGGAGTACAAAGACAAGTGTGTCTTGCCTACATTTAAGCATGGTGGTGGGAGTGTCATGATCTGGGGCTGCATGAGTGCTGCTGGCACTGGGGAGCTACAGTTCATTGAGGGAACCATGAATGCCAACATGTACTGTGACATACTGAAGCAGAGCATGATCCTCTCCCTTTGGAGACTGGGCCGCAGGGCAGTATTCCAACATGATAACGACCCCAAACATACCTCCAAGATAACCACTGCCTTGCTAAAGAAGCTGAGGGTAAAGGTGATGGACTGACCAAGCATGTCTCCAGAGCTAAACCCTATTGAGCATCTGAGGGGCATCCTCAAACAGAAGGTTGAGGAGCGCAAGGTCTCTAACATCCACCAGTTCTGTGATGTCGTCATGGAGGAGTGGAAGAGGACTCCAGTGGCAACCTGTGAAGCTCTGGTGAACTCCATGCCCAAGAAGGTTAAGGCAGTGCTGGAAACTAATGGTGGCCACACAAAATATTGACACTTTGGGCCCAACTTGGACATTTTAACTTAGTTATTTTGAGGGGACAGCAAATTTACACTGTTATACAAGCTGTACACTCACTACTTTACATTGTAGCAAAGTGTCATTTCTTCAGTGTTGTCATATATATATATAATAAAATATTTACAAAAATGTGAGGGGTGTACTCACTTTTGTGAGATACTGTATAACCAAAGTACATAAAGTGTAAAAAGTGTCCAAAGCATGTGGAGATCACCCAATGAAGATGTATTTCCAGTGATCCTGGACATATAAAGTGACAACAGTGCATCTCTGCATAAAGTGACTGCAGTGCTGTTTCCTTTCCAGAATTCCATTGGTAAAAGGCATAACACAATACTATATTATATGAGGTTTTCCAGCAGTCATCCAGTGACTCTTCCTCAGATGCAAAGGCCTCTTGCACCCTGTTCAGAAATGTGCTCACCACACGTAGCCCAAGAAGAGGTTTAGTGTAGCATTTATTATAAAATAGATGTCATACAATTAAGAGAAAGGATGTACATCCAGAATAAAAACGTAAGCTGCCAAACTTACAGCAATGGCCGCTGGTTATATCTTAGGATACGGCTGCGTGGCTTCAGCATGTTAAGGCTCCTCCCTATGCGTTTTGTGCACATTCACATCATCACAGCCTATATGCTGATGCTAAAACATTCACCTCTTAAATAGCCTGCATTTGCGCCAAACAAACAATTAGGCCTGTGCCATTATGTTGTGGTCCTCCTGGAAGGCGCTATTTTGCAGTATACCAAGGAGAGTCCAAAGCATATGACTAAAACATACCCGCAGAACAAGGCCAATAACTTTAGGGAACAGCTATTATGTCATCATCTAAATAATAGGGTCCCTGAAAGTCATCTCATTCCTGGTGTTCCTGGGGTCCTCACATATCACACAGACGCAGTTAAATCCAGCTCACTGCATACAAAAGATGGGGCTGAATACTAACTACAGCCTGAACTTTACAGCAAAGAACAGCAAATATATACCATATATATATATATATATATATATATATATATATATATAATCCCAACGGTGTAGTAGGGAAATTAGGTCCTGTGTGTAATTAATGAGTCCAAGACACCGACTAATTCCACCATTAATTTGAGTGAACCACGGAGTAGACGTAATTTAATCGGAGTCTTAGACACATTAATTACACACAGGACCTAATTTCCCTACTACACCGTTGGGATTATATATATATATATATATAATATATATATATATATATATATATATATATATATTAGGGTTGCCACATCATCCCTTTAATCCAGAACACATATGAATTACACAGGTTCTGAGGCTAATTTAATGCAGATGAGGCACCAAGTGAGTTTAATTACCACCTTAATCAGCCACAGAATAATTAATGTGTGTCCTGGATTAAAGGGATGATGTGGCAACCCTAATATATATATATATATATATATATATAAAGCTGCAGATAAAAATGGAGAACGGGCGCCATTTTCCCGTAGTCCACCAGGAGGCGCCATATTACTGTGTGCACTTTATGGACTTTGATTATATGTTATGAATTGGTGTGATGTAAGAGGATCTCATATTTGATTTACTGTATGATATTATGTCATATAGGGCATTTCTTTTTTGAAATATTGTAGCGCTGCAGTTTCCATTTTATTTGAGAGTTATCATAGGGTCGGCCACCTTTGTGCTAGCGGCTTCACCTCTGAAGTGCTCACTGTGTTCTTCCCCTAGTAAAAGCACCTCACACAATACACATAAAAACTGGCTAGGAACACAGTTAACCCTTTGATCACACCTGATTCTTAACTTCTTCCCAGCCAGTGTCATTAGTAAAATGACCAGTGGCGGCTCGTCCATAAGGGGCGCATAGGCGCCTCCCCCTGGTCCATGCGTCCAGCCCCTAATCTACATGCAGGATGCCGGATGCATGGATTCAAATGGGGGGGTGTGTTTTTTTTTAAGCATGGGATTAGAGCCATAGGCTTCAAAATAGGGAGGGCTAGGGGAGCAGAGCACTGCGCTCTGAGCCCACCCAGTTGTGTGACAATAGCGAATGAATATTCGTTATTTGTCACACTAAGTCTCCTCCCAGCCAATCAGGAAGCGGGTCCTGAGGCCTGTTTTCCGATTGGCCGAAAGGAGAAGCTACGCTGGCCGCCGGGAGAAGGACGGAGGAGACGTGAGGAATGCAGACACAGGGGAAGCCGGTAAGTGTTGCGGCCAGCTGACCGACCGACTGGGGGAGGGGGTAGCTGGCTGCTCACTGTTTGCTGCTCCCCCCCCCCCCAAAAAAAAATACCACTGCACACCACTGTCAATGACAGTGCATATTTTTAGCACTGATCACTGTATTAGTGTCACTGGTTCCCAAAAAGTGTCAAAAATTTCAGAATGTCTGCCGCAATATCGCAGTCCTGCTATAAGTTGCTGATTATTATCATTAGTAATAAAATAATTGGGATTTTTTTTATCAAAAATATGTAGCTGAATACATATTGACCGAAATTGATGAAGAAACTTAATTTTTTTTTTTCAATTTTTTTTTATTGGATATGTAAGTAAAAAATATTGTTTTTTGTTTTTACAAAATTGTCGCTCTTTCTTTGTTTATAGCGCAAAAAAGAAGAACCACAGAGGTGATCAAATACCAAAAGAAAGCTCTATTTGTAAGTAAAAAAGGACATACATTTTATTTGGGTACAGCGTCGCACGACCGCACAATTGTCAGTTAAAATAACGCAGTGCCGTGTTGCAAAAAATGGCCTGGTCATGAAGGGGGGTAAATCTTTCGGAGATCAAGTGGTCGTTTTTGGTTATACAGATTTGTGGTGGGTGTCAGATTCAAAGAGCTCAAGTTTAGTTAGTAGATGTAATCCTAACCAGTAAAATGTCATATAAACTTTTAGGTTAGGTTCACACTTCAGTGTCAGCCTCTCAAAGGAATTTTGGAAGCGTTTTATTATGGAATAAGCCTCTTTGTTTTAGGCCAATTGGAAAGCAGATTACTAGAAGGAGGAGATGAGCTGTTAGGATATGATCTTTATCAGCAGCACTCCCTAGGCTTTCCTTATCACAACTGAAGCACTTTGTCAGTACAGCTGGCAGGAGCCCTTCCTTTTATAGTGAGGGGGCTGCAATGTCCAAAAAGCCCCCTTATTTTCTCTTCTAAGCCAGCTAACCTAAGCTCAAAGGCCAGACAACGCATTGTATAGTTGCAAAGAATTTGTTCTGAAAAGTTTCCGTATTAACCACTCCGGAAGATTTACCTCCCCTTCATGACCAGGCTATTTTTCGCGATACAGCACTGCGTTATTTTAACTTACAATTGCGCGGTCGTGCAACACTGTACCCAAACAAAATGTATATCCTTTTTTCCCACAAATAGAGCTTTCTTTTGGTGGTATTTGATCACCTCTGCGGTTTTTATTTTTTGTGCTATAAATGGGAGGGCTCCCGCAGTCTGCTCACTGTTTGTTTTGACAGTTTATTGATATGGAAGGGCGGGGCCACCCCATGACATAAGCACGTGACCCACTCCATCTGACATCACATGATGTCAAAGGGGGCGGAGTCACCAGCTTACGTCGCCAGGTGGCCCCACCCTGCCATATCAATAATCTGTTAGAACAAATAGCGAGCAGACAGAGGGAGCCCTCCCAATGGGGAGGAGCTGTGCGTGCTGTCTGAAGCCCAATGCATTATGGGGCACTCCACAGCGGCAAAGTCGCCCCATAATGTTCTAGGTTGTTCGGGGGGCTGAACAAACGGTCGGCTATCCTCTGAACTTCCGATCATCACAAGTTTGGCCCGAGCATTAGTTCGCCCATCCCTAGTTACCGCCTAGCAGAACTAAATTTGATAGCAGCCCTGTTTAGGATCAGGGTACTACACAAGTAATGGCGTTGATCAGCAACTCATAGCATGACTGCGATATTGCGGCTGACAAATCGGATACCTAACTGACACTTTAGACACTTTTTAGGACCAGTGATACTAATACAATGATCAGTGCTAAAAATATGTCCAGGTGCTTTGACTAGAGGAAGGAAAAGATTTGTGTTCCTGCTTTGCAGCAACACAGTATCAATACCTTCCCTACTGACAGAACAACAATCTGCCTTGTTTACCTCTATAATTGTCAGTTGCCGGTGGACATCGAGTCTGCAGTACCCGCCGCTGGGTTCTCAATGTGTGTGATCACAGCAGTAGTGGGTCGGCGGTGGCACGCACACACGCCCCATACCTGTGTCAGATCACATATTAGGTATGTGATCTGGCCAAGAGCAGCCGCCTGCCACAGTAAATGTGTGGTGGGTGGTCCGCAAGTGGTTAACATAACTAAGGGCAGAGGGATTACGACTCCTTATGGTTTAGTGCTGTCTGTGCCCCCGTTAGGGAGATTCCACCTCTCTATTTGTCCTGTTTACCATTATCATTGAAAGTGAAAGTAAAAGAAAATCCTACATTTTTGGTTGTCCCCAGAAAAGTAATAGAGTGGAAATCTTCCAATGATGACTCCAGTTCTGGGATTCCCAAGGGATTCCCTTAATTTGGAGGGATTTTCTCTCACTTCCTGTTTGACTATGGGACAGGAAGTGAATGGATAACTCCTCAATGGGACACAGATGGTGAAAAAAAAATCTGACCGGAGTTATAACACCCCCTTGCGCTATCCAAAATGAGAAAAAAAAAAGTTTTGCCTATAGTTCTACTTTAATTTAAAGGGACAATGAATTGTAAACCTGCTAGATCCACAGCAAACCCATGGTAGTGGCGAACCCGAACCTCACCCCCAGATTTGAGAGGCCAGGAGGTGGTTCAACCCACCTCTGAAAACTAATATAACAATACTGGGTAGCGTTGACCCTTATCGTAAATCTTGTAATGGGCAGTTAAAATAGAACTCTCTTCTTGTAGAGTTTACTTGCCAGCAGAGGGAGCTGTTAGCTCACATTACTCTGCTGGTTAAAGGGGACTTCCACAGCTGTTGTATTTCTAAAGCTGCAATTACATCCACATACATGCCATCCCCAAAGTAGATGAGCTATGTTGGTTATATCTTAGGTAATTAAGTTCTCCAACTATTATGTGCTGCACACGGCACTATGACTGTTTGGTCTTAAAGTGATTGCATTGTTTTCAAGTACTCTATGTGCCTTGTGCCTTAAGATTTCTTTGTATTTATGTTATCATTACTCTGGTATGATTTTTGTTTTTTCTTTTTTTTTTAGATAAATTAAATCTTTTCTGTAAAAAAAAAAAGAAAATCTCAGAAGGCTTTTGAAAGGAGCGAATATATTGGAACTTGCATGGCTAACATAGGGCTAGGACCTGTCATAATCTGCATTGGATCCCTACGACAACCAATTCAAAACCATCTGATCTCATTCCTATTACATTACAATGAGCGGCAGCACAGCGGTTTATAGTTTCCCCTGGATTTGCATGTGACAGGGTGACAACGCATTTAGGAAACAGGGCAGAGCGTTGTCACCTCGAAACAGAAAGCATTTGAAGAAGGACATTTATTAAAGGATCACCAACTTCTTCCACAAATTACTTTAACCACTTCAATACCGGGCACTTTCCGCCCTTCCCACCCAGATCAATTTTCAGGTTTCAGCGCTGTCACATTTTGAATGACAATTGCGTGATCATGCTACACTGTATCCAAACTAAATTTGTATCATTTTTTCCCACAGATAGAGCTTTCTTTTGGTGGTATTTGATCACATCTGATAAGGTGGCACTGATGGGCACTGATGATGAGGTACTTATATGCAGCACTGATGGGCACTGATAGGCGGCACTGATAAGCAGCACTGACGGGCACTGATAAGTGGCACTGATATGCAGCACAGATGTGCACTTATAGGCAGCACTGATGGGCACTCATAGGTGGCACTGATGGGTGGCACTGGGCACTGATAGGTGGCAATGATGGGTGCTGATAGGTGACTCTGGTAGGTGGCACTGGTGGGCACTGATAGGTGGTAGTGGTGGGCACTGATACGTGGCACTGATAGATAGCACTATTAGGCATCACATATTTGCACAGTGACATCCCTATAGTGCACTGTATGCCCCTTACCTGGTGGTCTAGGGTCGGCTCCCTGGTGGTCCCTGGGTGGCCTCCCTGGTGGTCCTGGGTGGTGATCTTGGGGGGCTGCACTTATAAACAATTAGCGCAGACCCCCCCCCTCAGAAGAGCTGTCGATTGGCTCTTCTCCACTCGCGTCTGCAGACTTGAGTAGAGGAAAAGCCGATACACGGCTCTTCCTGTTTACACTGTGATCAGTCGTGATTGGTCACGGCAGATCATGTGGTAAAGAGCTTCAGATGGAAGCTTTGTACTGAGATAGATAATGCAGTTTGTCAGACTGACGCACCGCGGCACCGATTGCCGCGATGCACACCATGACATCCGGTCAGGATAGCTGACCCTCCGCCTGGCCGTCATTTGTCTATAGGCCGGGCGGGAAGTGGTTAAACTACACTCTAACAATCAGGTCTCTCTGATTCCTCTTGTACCAAATTGTATTGTAACTGTACTGTCTGCCTTCATGTTATAAAGTGTTTTGCAAACTGTTGGTGCTATATAAATCCTGTACAATAATGATACACCAATATTAAGATTGCAAGCTCCCAGGAGCAGGGCCCTCCTAACCCTCTTGTATTGAATTGTATTGTTGCTGTATTATCTCCCATTATAATGTAAAGCCCTGCGCAAACTGTTGGCGCTAAATAGATCCTAAAATATATAAAAATAGCGGCGCTTCAATACATGAAAAAACATTTGATTTTGCAGCAAGTATTGATCAATCTTCAGTAATAATTTGACTCAATAATATAGCTAGCTTGATATAGTCCAATAATAGTTCATAGAAATGTTCCAAAGGCTTAGATAGCAGAAACTTCACTTCCAATAGCAAAGGCACCCAGTGATGAAGATGTAGAAACACCAAAACGTTACACTCAGTGTCCACCACCAGTAATGCGGGGCCGCTTACCAGAAAAACTGTGGCTTCCAAACTAATGGAAAAGCCAAGAGAAGCTTGCAGGGACGTATTACTCCCTTATGGAACCGGCTGTAACAAAAGGCACTCTTCTATACGTCAAGGGAAGTGACACCAACGCTCATCCACAAAGATAAAAGAATGACCATAGCGTGATACTGTTTAAGCATTTAATAAAGGTATAAAAGCATATTGCACTCACATGATATGGAGATAAAAACAAG
>BLSH010306994.1:1543695-1548695 GCA_018402905.1 Glandirana rugosa
ATATTTATAATTTATATATATATATATATATATATATATATATATATATATATGCATTTGTAATCAATTATAGGACATCACATATAAAATAAAATATTTTATCCCTGTATTTATCAATACCATATAGTTCTCAAATAGCATGTATATGTGTATGTATATATATATATATATATATATATATATATGCAATATCATTATATAATAGTGATAATGATGATAATTATTATTATAATTATTTATTATTAATCACCATCACTATATATATATGTGTGTGTGTGTGTGTTTGTAATCAATTATAGGACATCACATATAAAATAAAATATTTTATCCCTGTATTTATCAATACCATATAGTTCTCAAATAGCATGTATATAATGATTGTGATGATTAATATGATGATAGTGATTATTATTATTATTATCATCATTGCTATATAATTATATTGTTTTTTTGTTTTGCTTTTATAATTTATCAATTAGAAGACGTCACATTTATAACTTTTGTATAGCTGTAGATTTTTCTGTGGCTGCTTTGTTTCTTGCTTCGCATACTTAAATATCTGCATTTTTATATCAATCCATGTAAAACATTTTGGATTGATATACATTTTCTGTGGTTACTTAGTTTCTTTTTTCTCATAGTTAAATATCTGCATTTTTTATATCCACCTAAATATAAACAAAATACATTATTAAAGTTCTAAGAAAGATAAAATTGCCAGTTATAAGAAATGCCACCCATTCTTTTAAAGTGGAACAGAGGAATAAAAAAAAACGGTGACGTTGTCCATAGCAGCCAATCAGAGTTCACCTGTCAAATAAAATCCTGTGATTGGTTGCTAGTGGTTAGAGTGTCACTTTTGGAATATGATGGGAGAGGTTACAGATAATTTCATTGCTATGTTTTATTTTTTCCTGATTCCTTGTAATTACATAGACCAACATTATCAATCCGTGCTTGTGGATTTACCATAGGAGTAGTGACTGTTCACCTATGTTCACTTTCCTTTGAGTGTTGGCAAATAGGATGAACTTTAAATAATCAATCATGCAAGACAATAATTTAAAAAATAAATAAATAAAAGAAAGGGGAGGTGGTTAGTATACTAAAAAGGTGAATAGGCTGTTTATTTTGCTAGGGGATTTTTATTTGGCAAGGGATGCTTCCTTTTTAGGCTCCATACACACTGGCTTAAAAATCGCTGCTTCTACAGGAGTTTTGTGTTGTGCCTGTAGAAGCAGCTCAATGTTATCCAATGTGTCCATTCACATACTAGCAGGGGAAAACCTTCTGGTTTGCACTTTTACTGGCAGAAAAAACTAAAAAAACTCCCCTAAACTTGTCTAAACTTTGTACAAAAAAACGCTTTAATATTAGCTTTTTTTCTGCCAAGGGAACTGGCATTTATGAAGCCTTTGAGAGACAGGAAAAAAACCCTTCTGGTTGCCCTTCTGACTGGGGATTACTGGCAGAAAAAACGCAAAACTCTCCTAAACTCATCTAAATTTTGTACAAAAAAACACGCTCTAGGGGCGTTTTTTCCACCAATGGAACTGCCATTTTTTTAAGAGATGGAGCCTTTGAGAGGCAGGAAAAAACCCTTCTGGTAGCCTTCCTGATTGGAGCTTACTGGCAGAAAAAAAACTGCAAAACTCTGCTAAACTCATCTAAACTTTGTACAATTTCTGCCAAGGGAACTGCCATTTTATTAAGCCATGGAGCCTTTGAGAGGCAGGAAAAAACCTTCTGGTAGCCTTTCTGATTGGAGCTTACTGGCATAAAAAAAAACGCAAAACTCTCCTAAACTCATCTAAATTTTGTACAGAAAAAGCCCTAGGATCTTTTTTTTTTCTGCCAAGGGAACTGGCATTTTTTTAATCCATGAAACCTTTGAGAGACAGGAAAAAAACCCTTCTGGTTGCCCTTCTGATTGGGGATTACTGGCAGAAAAAAAACGCAAAACTCTCCTAAACTCATCTAAATTTTGTACAAAAAAACAAGGAGCGTTTTTTCCACCAAGGGAACTGCCATTTTTTAAGGGATGGAGCCTTTGAGAGGCAGGAAAAAACCCTTCTGGTTGCTTTCCTGATTGGAGCTTACTGGCAGAAAAAAAAAACGCAAAACTCTCTTAAACTCATCTAAACTTTGTACAATTTCTGCCAAGGGAACTGCCATTTTTTTAAAGCCATGGAGCCTTTGAGGAGCAGGAAAAAAATCCTTCTGGTAGCCTTTCTGATTGGAGCTTACTGGCAGAAAAAACGCAAAACTCTCCTAAACGCATCTAAACGTTGTACAGAAAAAGCCCTAAGATCATTTTTTTTCTGCCAAGGGAACTGGCATTTTTTAAGCCATGGAGCCTTTGAGAGGCAGGAAAAAACCCTTCTGGTTGCCTTTCTGATTGGAGCTTACTGGCAGAAAAAAAAACGCAAAACTCTCCTAAACGCATCTAAACGTTGTACAGAAAAAGCCCTAGGATCATTTTTTTTTCTGCCAAGGGAACTGGCATTTTTTAAGCCATGGGGCCTTTGAGAGGCAGGAAAAAACCCTTCTGGTTGCCTTTCTGATTGGAACTTACTGGCAGAAAAAAACGCAAAACTCTCCTAAACGCATCTAAACGTTGTACAGAAAAAGCCCTAGGATCATTTTTTTTTCTGCCAAGGGAACTGGCATTTTTTAAGCCATGGAGCCTTTGAAAGGCAGGAAAAAACCCTTCTGGTTGCCTTTCTGATTGGAACTTACTGGCAGAAAAAAACGCAGAACTCTCCTAAACACATCTAAACGTTGTACAGAAAAAGCCCTAGGATCATTTTTTTTTCTGCCAAGGGAACTGGCATTTTTTAAGCCATGGAGCCTTTGAGAGGCAGGAAAAAAACCCTTCTGGTTGCCTTTCTGATTGGAGCTTACTGGCAGAAAAAAAAAACGCAAAACTCTCCTAAATTCACCTATACTTTGTACAAAAAAAGCGCTCTAGGATCGTTTTTTTCTGCCATTTTTTTAAGCCCAGTGTGCATGGAGCCTAGTGATTGAGGTGAAGCTTTGCTGACATGCTGACTTCTATCATCCAATCAGATGCAAGGAAAAATACATTTTTTTTTAAATGTCCCTTGCACCTGATTGGGTTTCCATTGCAAAGCAAATTTTCATCACATCTAAAGGAAACTTCCCTTGCAGAGTGAACAGCAGTTAGTAAATCAGCCCCAATATGTCCATAACCATTTACAATTGGTATCCAATGTTCCATTTTAATTCCTTACTCTACTTCCTACTTACCAGTAAACCATCCCTTCCATGTATCATATATTTTACTCTGCCCGTAAGCTCCAATCAGAAACAGGAACCAGAAGGGTTTTTTATGCACATTGGCGTAAAAAGCGTTACTTCTACAGGAATTTTGTATTCTGCCTGTAGAAGCTACAAATGTTATCCTATGTGTCCATGCACATGGAGGACGTTTACTGGCAGAAAAAAACGTAAAACTCTCCTAAAATTTGTACAAAAAATGCTCTTTATGAACGTTTTTTACTCCCAAGAGAACCAACGTTTTTTAAGCCCAGTGTGCATGGAGACTTAAGCCTCGTACACACGGGACGACGATCGTACGTACGATCGTCGCAAATCGTATGTTGGATAATGTAACATGCATACTGACTGCACTACACGATCGTACGACCACAGAAAGAACGTTCAGGTGCATGTAATTAGCATCTGGCCTTTCCTGACTTCAGTGCATGCGTGTTTTGCACAATACAACTTTGTTGTACCAACTGCTCTGTACACACTACACAACGGTCATATGAGAGTTTGTTGGTACGACCAAGTTTTCTAGTCTGCTCATACAACTCCCTTGTAGAACCGTTGTATGTTCGACTGTTCTAATCGCACATATGAACGATTGATATCGCATACAATGGTCGTATGAGTGCTTGTTGGTACGACCACGTTTTCTAGTTTGCTCATACAACTCCCTTGTACGACCGTCGTATGTTCGACTGTTCTAATCGCGCATATGAACGATCGATATCGCATACAATGGTCGTAAAAGCGCTTGTTTGTACGACCAAGTTTTCTAGTTTGCTCATACAACTCCCTTGTATGACCGTCGTATGTTCGACTGTTCTAATCGCACATATGAATGATCGATATCGCATACAACAGTCATATGAGCGCTTGTTGGTACGACCAAGTTTTCTAGTTTGCTCATACAACTCCCTTGTACGACCGTCGCATGTTCGACTGTTCTAATCGCGCATATGAACGATCGATATCGCATACAATGGTCGTATGAGCGCTTGTTGGTACAACCAAGTTTTCTAGTTTTCTCATACAACTCCCTTGTACGACCGTAGCATTTTCGACTGTTCTAATCGCGCATATGAACGATCGATATCGCATACAATGGTCGTATGAGCGCTTGTTGGTACAACCAAGTTTTCTAGTTTGCTCATACAACTCCCGTGTATGACCGTCGCATGTTCGACTGTTCTAATCGCGCATATGAACGATTGATATCGCATACAACGGTCGTATGAGCGCTTATTGGTACGACCAAGTTTTCTAGTTTTCTCATACAACTCCCTTGTACGACTGTCGTATGTCGGCTGTTCTAATCGCGCATACGAATGATCGATATCGCATACAACGTTCGTTAGTACGACCTGTTGTAAACGATCGTTGTCCCGTGTGTACAAGGCTTAAATGCCTCTGAGTAGATCTGAAAATATTCCTCTAAACGTCCTAATGCACATGGACACATAGGAGAACATTGAGCTGCTTCTACAGGCAGAACACAAAACTCCTGTAGAAGCAGCGATTTTTACGCCAGTGTGCATGCAGCCTTTTATGGTGGCCATACATGCTTCACATTTGTTATCCAATCAAAGTGCAATTTAATAAAATCTGCAAACAATCATATCCCTTCCAATTGATTCAGACTCGATTTAGATTGGATTTGATCAAACCAATAATATTATCAATTGTTCTGTATTAATGAAGATGCTTTG
>BLSH010306994.1:1553695-1563277 GCA_018402905.1 Glandirana rugosa
TGATGAAAGGTTAACCTAAATAGACGTGATTATTGCTAGACCAAAAAAAAATTCAGACTATACATATGGTGAAGGTAATCCACTGGTGTTATTGGAAGTTTGCATACAATGGGCACATGCAAATAAAACCAGAAAAGGCAGTGATCATGGTCAACTCAGGCCAAGTCAGTCATTATTATTATTATACAGAATTTATATAGCGCCAACAGTTTGCGCAGCACTTTACAATGTAGAGGGGGTACAGTACAATTACAATATAGTTCAATACAGAAGGGATGGGAGGGTCCTGCTAGTGGAGCTTACAATCAAAAGGTAGTCATCACATAAACTGTACATAATTATTAGAGCATATGTTTGAGACAACCGTGATCAAGCATGTCCTATGGCAGTTATTGATTGTCGATCATTGACAACTCATCGATGTTCCATAAGTCAGATCTATGAGAACAGTATGGGAAAATGGACATCTGAAATCTGTGGGCACCATTAGCATCCCTTCATATCTGCACAATGAAACCTGCAAATCAAAAAGACCCATCATTTTCATTTTGAATTTGGATATGGTGTAAAGCCCAGCCAAATGACTGCCTGCAAGATTATTGGAAAGTATTGTTGTATAGCACATATAACTGCTAAGTCCTAAGCAAACCATAAAATAAAATGATCTGCTTCACATATGCTGTTATCATACAATAGGCCACAGAGCTAAATGGCCCAGCTATGAATGGGCTCTTAGGCCCAATAGCATTTCTATAATGCTAGCCATAGACAACAGAGGACGGTTACAGGGGTATCTATGGGGTGTATACAGGGGTATCTATACCTACCTGCAGCTGTGACAACTGAGGCATCCTGAAACATGACCGATGACCTTGTAAGACCATCTGTGATTAGCCTATGGAGAGAGGTGGAGCTGCTCTCCAGACACTAATAAATAGGAAGACATATATGGGTTGATTTACTAAAACTGGAGAGGGCAAAATCGGGTGCAGCTCTCCGTAGAAACTAATTAGCTTTCATTTTTTTCGCCAAAGCCTAATTGAAGAAGCTGATTGGTCTACCATGCTGAGCTGTACTAGATTTTGCACTCTCCAGTTTTAGTAAATCAACCCCAATACCCTTTAGGCTATGGGGTTCATTTACTAAGAGAAGCTATTACACTTAGTAAAGTGCATTCTCAGTTTAATATAATAATAAAAAGAGCAAGGATTATCCAAAGGACTTCCCTGCATAAGAGGACCAGTAGTTTATGTAGTCCACTATATTACCAAATTGGTGTTGATTACCTTGCCAAAACACAAGGCTACAAAAACAAATAATGGGAAGACTCCCAGGAAAAAAAGTAGGTACTGTAGGTAATACTATTAGTTTGACTTATACAAAAATAACCTAATAATTATTACCACCAACCCATCACAAAAATTAAAAATGACAATGTTGTCATACATATAAACAACATAAAAGTTATTTTTGTGTGCTCAGTTAGCTTAGTAAAGATGTGTTCACTTTCAATACTCAATCATGTGCAAGAGAAATAAAAAAAAAAAAAACAGGACATAGCTTGCAGATGATTGGATGATCTCAGTAATCCCAGCTTCACCTAATTCGCTAAGCTTAGTGAACCCTCACTGTGCAAGGTGAACATGCTATATTTATTCATTACAGGTACTTATACAGCAACATTCATTTATGCAGTGCTTTACATATATATTGTACATTCATGTCCGTCTCTGCTCTCATGGAGCTTACAATCTAAGGTTCTTAACTCACATTCATACATACACATACTAGGGCTAAATTACACAGGAGCCAATTAACCTACCAGCGTGTCTTTGGAATGTGGGAGGAAATCGGAGTACCCAGAGGAAACCCACACTGATACAGGGAGAGCATGCAAACTCCATGCAAATAGTACCATGGTTGGGATTCAAACCGACAATCCCTAGTGCAACTAGGTAGACATGCTAACCACTTAGCCACCATGCTTTAGTAAATCAATGTCAATGTTTTCCAACCAGTCCAGTCGCTTTTTCCTCCAGATGAGGACAGTGGTGGGACAAGGTCCTTGAGCACCCAAGGCAGAAAAACTCAGGTGTAACCGCTTTCCCCAAGGAGTTGTGAACTACTTCTGTAGCATAGGTTACAGGTTTGTGGATGGTGGATCATTTTGTTGCTCACAGATATGGGAACAAAGCCTTAGATGAGCCCTGAAAGCTGTGAGTTATAGCATTTCTCCAGATGAGCCTTGTCTGTAGAGAGCTCACAACATTTGGACAGTGGTGGGACAAAGTCCTTGAGCACCCAAGGCAAAAAGGCCCAAGTGTAACTACTTCCCCCAAGAAGTTGTGAACTACTTTTGTTACATTGGTTGCAGGTTTGTGGATGGTGGATTATATTGTTTCTAAGAGGTATGGGAACAAAGCCTTAGTTGAGACCCTTAAAGCTGGGAGTTATAGCATTCCTCCAGATGAGTCTTGTCTGCAGGGAGCTCACAACATTAGGATAGTGGTGGGAAAAGGTCCTTGTACACCCAAAGCAAATAGGTCCAAGTGTAACCGCTTCCCTCGAGGAGTTGTGATCTACTTCTGTGACATAGGTTGCAGGTTTGTGGATGGTAGATCATTTTGTTGCTCACAGGTATGGGAGCAAAGCCTTAGTTGAACCTCCGAAAGCTGTGAGTTATAGCATTCCTCCAGATGAGCCTTGTCTGTAGGTAGCTCACGACATTAGGACAGTGGTGAGACAAGGCTAAAAGGCCCAAGTGTAACTCCTTCCCCCAAGGAGTTGTGAACTACTTTTGGGACATAGGTTGCAGATTTGTGGATGGTGGATTATTTTGCTGCTTACAGGTATGGCAACAAAGCCTTAGTTGAACCTCTAAAATCTGGGAGTTATATAATTTAAAGGAAATATGTACTGATAGGCAAATATGAAAGCTACTGTTGCTAACCTCTCCTCTTTGAAAATGCTGACTGTCATGCTGATCCATTGGCTTCAATAGTTTCAGAGTCCTTAGCCTGGAACATGTTTGCAGGTCAAGAGATTTGATTTCACTGGCTTCTGGACTTTGTAGATTGTAGTGTTTGCAAAGCCTGGTAAAGATTCCTTATTCTGAATACTTTAAACCAGTCATCTAAAGATCTTAATTTTCAGCTATGGCAGCCAAAATATGTCTCTTGGTACAGGTCACATGTTATCTCATTATTTTGGCTTGGATATTCTGTGTCAGAAGGTGGCCTTTGCTGTAGCAAGTCCATGAAGATTTTGCATCCTGACTTTAGATAATGTTTTCTTTATTGTGCAGAGGTTGCAATAATACGTTTTTAATTCAAAGATAATTTAGTACCCAGGAGACAAGAAAACAATGTTTGCCTTCATTTAGGAAAATCCTTACTCATATTTAAGGGCTTCTTAGGCTAAAGCCAGACTGCCAGTTCTTTTTCCAACAGCTGTGGTACTACTCATCTTAGAACATCATCCTTTATCTGCTGCTGGGTCATGTAGTTCAGCAAGGTACAGATAATTACAGACTGGTCACTTTTCTCATAATCTCAATAAAGAACAAAGGCTCTAAACCTACAGCTTTATATTCATCCCATACAGTGCTGGGTAGATAGTCCCTCCCTTTGAAGGAGGTATCTAAGCAGCAGACAGGAGTGTCTGATTTGGAGGTGTTCATTCTGGGTCAATCCATAATGTTTAAATTGAGCTGTTCAGTGAATTGATGCTGATGGAATGCTGGAAGCTGGCTTACATGTAATTATCACACAGTAGAATAACCCTCACCATTATCAGCATTGATTGGCTGCTTATAATATTAGGGACTGATATGTATAATGATGTCACACTAATGTGCTTAACACAGACTAGTTTACACTTTACTTATGGGTAAAAGCCAATAACATGGCAATCAATGAGTATTTATATTAGTTTACACCAGGCTTTCTGATCCAGGGTTCTCAGGAACCCTAAAGCTCCTCCAGAAGTTTCAAGGGGTTCCTTGAGTAGTGAGCAATGACAGATTAACCACCTACCACCTACAATAATTACCAATGTAAGGGAACACTTTCCTACTGATTTTCAATGTAATGGGCTACACTGATCATAAATACAAGGCAAACGGGCATGCCTCCAGTGAGCATCAATGTATGGGGTTCATTGACTATGAGTGTAAAGGCAATTCACCATTGACTATGAATGTAGGGTTGTATTTCTCCATTAACCACCAATGTAAGCGGTGCTTTTCAATTGGCCATCAATGTAAGGGGGTATTTCTCCATTGACCACCAATGTATAAGGGTGCTTCTCCATTGACCATCAATGTAAAGGGGTATTTCTCCATTGATCATATGTATGGAGCAAATTCTCCACTGACCATTAATGTAAGAAAGTATTTGCCTCCAATGTAAAGGGGTGTTTCTCCATTGATCACAAATCTATGAGGGCATGTCTCTACTGATTATCAAAGTAAGGGGGTATTTCTCCATTAGCCTTCATTAAGGGGGGTTTCCACTTATCACCAATGTATGTGGGCACTTCTATTGACCAATGTGAGGGTGCTGTTCTTCATTGATCAACAATGTCAGGGGGGTATTCCTTTATTTATCACCAATATATGGAGGTGCTTCTTCTATGACCATAAAGGTAAAGTATTCTTTCTCTATTGCCCACCAATTTAAGGGGGTATTTCTCCATGGATCAGCAATGTTTAAAAGTATTTAAAAAATGATCACCAATGTAAGGGACTATTTCACCACTGATCATCTATGTAAGGGAGGATTTCTTTATTTATCACTTTTGTATGGGGGTACTTCTCCTATGGCCATAAATGGAAGGGGTCTTTCTCCATTGCTCAGCAATGTAAGAGGGTAAAGAGGGTATTTCCCCACTGGCCACCAATGTATGGGGGAATTTCTCCAGTGACCACCAAAGAGGACACTCTAGTTTTTAGCCTGTGCTTGTTTTCTAGCCATTCTTCTTCTATTTTCATGATTACTATTAATGAATATGTAGAGCAAGGGACTGTTGAAGAATATTGGCTTTGGGTGTCAAATATGCGCCTGGAGACTTTACAATTATTACAAGGGTTCCTCCAGGGTGAAAAGGTTCAGTAAAACTGATCTACATGAGCATGACTAACAGAAAGATAACCACCAGTATAATCATACAACTGCCTAGCTAAAGTACTAGATTCTTAATTGGGTTTATGTACAATGTGATGTACAGATTGGTTGAGACCGTATTATTAGTCAAGGTAAAAGATTTGTTCATTAGATTTAGGCAGATTTGATCATACACATGTCGATTTTCATTTGTGCTTCATCTAGGTATGAGCCAAGGAACTAAGTGACTCCTCAATTAAAATACAGCAAATGACAAGATATAATTGATTAACAATAAACTCAAAAGATCAACCAAAATGGAATTATTTATTTCGATCAGTTCTCCTGCACACACAGTGATTTTAAGAGCAATCTGAAGCTATTGTCAAAATTCTGACGAGTCAAAATCAATCCAGAGCTTTGTAAATTGTGTTTAGAAATGATTACAAACACTTTGGGGTGGGGGGTATTTACTAAAACTGGAGAGCTTCCAGGTTTTATTGTCAAAGCTTCATTGAACATGCTGAAGTTAGAAGCTGATTGGCTAAC
Organism: Glandirana rugosa; assembly: GCA_018402905.1. Taxonomy (NCBI): domain Eukaryota; kingdom Metazoa; phylum Chordata; class Amphibia; order Anura; family Ranidae; genus Glandirana; species Glandirana rugosa. The sequence continues at coordinate 1,559,347 of BLSH010306994.1, forward strand.
ATGTGCAGCTGCACCAAGTTCTGAGTACTCCAGTCTTAGTAAATCCCCCATTGTGATTGCTGTACAGCTATATTCTGAAGTTTGTGGATTGTACTAGATGTAGTGTAGGTAGTCAACTAAAGGTTCCCATTTTGATTTTATGAGGATCCAGTCATTTAAAGGTCTTGTGGGTATATGTTTTTGATGCCACAAATGACATGGTACCTTATGACTGTATCACATATCCTGTTACATTGGTGATCAATCAAGAAATGCCCACTTACATTGATAACCAATAAGAAGGTGTCCCCATGCATTGTATGGAACAGAAATCAGTTATCAAGGTATAATTTGTGTGGTGTCATTTGTAGGGTGCTACAAAGGCATTTACAAAGACAATATTTTAATAGATTGGAAGTAGCACTATTATACACTTTGTCAAGATGTCTCCTTTTTTTTTACTTGTAGAGAAAACTGAAACATGTATCCAGTGAGGGAATTTGTATCCAGCAATGTTTTAATAAGAGAATAGTTAAGAAGTAGTAGAAACATTTGTTGTGATTCAGGTTTCCGTTTTTTTTTTTTGGACATGTTTGATACTTCTCATCTATCCTGCTGTTGAAACAGTCCCAATAAATGTATATTAAATAAAACTGTTGAAAAATAGTACCTAAAATAACTATATAAAATAAGTAAAGTAACTAAAATTACTCTCTCTCTCTCTCTCTCTCTATATATATATATATATATATTATATATATATATATATATATATATATATATATATATACACACACACACACCGTGTGTACAATTATTAGGCAAGTTGTATTTTTGGCTATTCATTCCATTATTGAACAACTACAGTGCTCTTGATCAATCCAAAATGTTAATAAACCTCAAACCTGAATATTTAAGAAAGTAAAAGTGAGGTTTTGGCTTTCTTAGGAGAATACCTATGTGTGCACAATTATTGGGCAACTATTAGTGTGCAGAATTATTATGCAACTAAGTGAAAAAAGAAAAATTTCCCATCTCACTTGTTTATTTTCATCTGTTAAATTGAGAATAATAAACAAACAACTCAAAATGTACAAATAAACATTTCTGACATAAAAAAAAAAATAGTGACCAAAATGGCCCCCTTCTTTTCAATGACAGTCATAAGCCTTCCATTCATGGAGTCTGTCAGTTTCTTGATCTGTTGATGATCAACTTTTTGTACAGCCTCACAGACACTGTTCAGAGAGGTGTACTGTTTTCCTTCACTGTAAATCTCCCATTCAATAAGGTTCCACAGGTTCTCCATAGGGTTAAGGTCAGGTGGGAAAGGGGACCACGTCATTATTCTTTTATCTTTAATCCTTTACTGGCTAGCCATGCAGTGGAGTACTTTAATGCATGTGATGGAGCATTAATATCATGGTCTTCTTGAAAGATCCAGACTTTTGCCTGTACCACTGCTTGAAGAAAGTGTCTTCTAAAAACTGGCAGTAGGTTTGGGATTGATTGAGTTGATTTTGAATCCATGTTCAACCTGAAAAGGTCCAACTAGCTCACTTTTCATAATACCAGCTCATACCAGTACCCCACTTCCACCTTTCCGGCATCTGAGTGGAAGTGGAGCTCTGCCCATTACTGATCCAGTCACAGGCCCATCCATCTGGTCGGTCAAGATTCACTCTCATCTCATCAGTCCATTAAACCTTTGCAAAATCAATCTTCAGATATTTCTTGGCTCAGTCTTGAGGTTTCAACTTATGTGTCTTGTTCAGTGGGGGTCGGGTTTCAACCATTCTTACCTTGACCATGTCTCTGCGCACTCCACACCTTCTACTTCTGAGCACTCAAGGTAGGTTGCAGTTCTCGAATATGGCAGGACTGGAAGATGATGGGTTCCTGGTAGCTTCAAATTGGATTTTTCTCAAATCTTTAGCAGTTAATTTGTGTCTTTTTTCTCAACCATTTTTTGCAACCCTGTTGACTATCTGCAACAAAACGTTTGATGGTTCTGTGATCACACCCCAATATTTTAGAAATTTAAAGAGTGCTGTATCCCTCTGAAAGACTTTTTAAAAATTTGGACTTTTCAAGGTCAGTTAAATCTCTTTTTTGGACCATTTTGCCGGAAGAAAAGAAGCTGCCTAATAATTATGCACACCTTGATATAGGGTGTTGATCTCCATAGGCCACACCCTCCCTCATTACACAAATACACATCACCTGATATGCCTCAATCCAATACACATTCAAGTTTATACAGCATAACAATTATGTTTTGGTCAAAATACTCACTTGCCTAATAATTGTGCCCATAGTGTGTATATATACATATATATATATATATATATATATATATATATATATATAATCAATATATATGTAATAATAAATATATTTGCAAGAATTATATATAGATAGATAGATAGATAGATAGATAGATAGATAGATAGATAGATAGATAGAGTATTCCAAACAAGGATTGCTGCACCTAATATTTCTTAAAATAATTATAATAAATATGAAGTAAATATTAAATATTTAAATATATTAAATATTAAGTGCAACAATCTATATTTGGATTCTCTACATATGGCCTGTGGGATGGCCTAATAGCTTTGCACTGTGAAGTTTAATGACATGCTCTTCACCTCCCCTGTTTGGATATGTATATATATATATATATATATATTTAAATAAAACTTAAAAAAAAAGACATATATCAGGATTCAGATTCAAAATACTTTATTAATCCCAAAGGGAAATTATTCAGTTGCAGTTACAAAGACAACACAAAATCACAATAAAGAACGGAAACTAGACACAATTACAATAAATGTACCAATGATAGCAAATAATACCAAACAAATCTAAATTAATACTATACTGTAATAAACTATACTGTAATAAAAAATACTACATAAAATAAATAAGACAAATTAAAAAATAACAGAAAGAAATATTTAAAATATAATTATTGTTGTTATTATTCTTATTTTATTTTGTTGCTTGATGTCATCTTTGCTTTTTTAAGTTTTGTTTTCCACACTCTATTCTTATTTATAATCTTCCATTAAAAATACCCTTTACCTCCCTTATGCTAACTGCCTAAACTACAAAATGTATATAGCTTGCAGTGCTTTTATTCTTCTAAGTGCACAAGCAACCTTGTAGTCTTTTCATAGGCTAAAATGTTGTTTGTGCATGCATTGAGAGCATTTAAAGGATTTAAATGAACATTTGAGCTGCGCTGTCTATTTGATCATTATATTGATAAGTTTATCATTTATACTGCTTGAGGTGATTGTAGCCTTATTAGTGCAATTGTGCCAGAGAAAATTGAGTACTGTCCGTGATACTTTTTTTATTTGCACTAACATACAATACATTTATACTGAACACTGTTGCCAACCTTTCACTCTAAGGTGTGGCAGAGTTTCTTGTGCATTAGGAAACCACAGGAATTTCCATCAGATACAAGAAATCACCTGACTAGAGTTGAGCGAACACCTGGATGTTCGGGTTCTGCTGGTCCGTCCGAACTTCGGGAGAAAGTCCGGGTCCGGGTCCGGACGGAACCCGAACGATCGCACGGACAACGAACCCCATTGAAATCAATGGGGACCCGAACTTTTAGGCACAAAAATGGCTGTAGGAAAGTCATGGAAAGCCCCAGAGGGCTGCAAAAGGAAGTAAAATGGGGGTAAGGGTAGGGCAAGTGCCCTACAAAAAAATGGGGACAGGGAAATAACTTTAAATATTTTTAAAAAAATAAAAACTTAAAAAATGCAAAAATGGAGGTGAATGTGGATCATCTTCAAACTGTGTCTGAAAAGTATTAATTAACGGTAGAAGCCATATAACTGTTCTAAAATCATCTTCAAACTAGGGCAAGTGCCCTACAAAAAATGGGGAGAGGGAAAATAAATTAAAATCACATTTAAAAAATGGG
>BLSH010306994.1:1565175-1618575 GCA_018402905.1 Glandirana rugosa
AAAACACGACGTTCCTATTACTATTTTATATTAATCATCTATTTACAGAGGTTATTTTTACTGGACACCTCGTAATAAATACGGACGAAAGATAGTTTGTTAATACAGATGAAAAGGAAGAATTGTATTAGTTTGATACAATGTGTTATGTGTATGTGTAAAGATCATGGATGTTCATAGTGCAGTTATAATAGACAGAGAGATGGTGCAGATAATACTCGTTTTCTAACCATCCTTCTTTATAAGACTAACATGTTTTGTAGTGTGCAGTCCACATCACAACTCGCTTGGGCCTGACATTGCAAGCCCAGGCATGGCTTGAAAGCCCACAGGCACCGTGCCTGAACCCGAACGATTTTTGAAATGTCCGGGTCCGGGTCCGTGCCACGGACACCCGAAAGTTCGGTACGGACCCGAACGTTACAGTCCGGGTTCGCTCAACACTACACCTGACGTGTGATGTTTTGTACAATCAGAATATTTCTTCCTACCAATCTTTTGCTCATAATAGACGTGGTAGAGAGACAGATAATATTGACGTGATACTTGTAGGTACTAGAAATGTGTATGTGTATTGTGTAACATAGTTTGATTATGTTAAGAAGGAAAAGTAGACATAATTGTTTGATAGAAAGCAGGCATAAATAATGCTCCACAGGTCATTTTTATTGGAGACATTTATCTACTAATTATATTTTATCATTATCCTTGCAGCACAAAAACATCTGATACTTGCATGGAAGGCTCAAAATCAAGAGCATTGCTTGTTATTATTGGGCCAATGTTAGACAATCGAACGTTTGACATGATATTTCTGGTTTCTTCTTACATCATTGGCAGATTATTCCTTATATTATGGGATTGTTAATGCCACTAAGTGGTAGGAAACTCTCATTATTAAATTGTAATTGCAGACCAGCTTATAATATAGCTTGCCTGTAGATACAATGAATATCTCCAAAATGTGTGTGTCGTTTAAGAGATATTTACACCAGCAATAACCAATGACGTCACTGCACATGAGTGGTGACGCTCCGCATTCAAGACGCACTGAGTGTGCCGTGGAATGCAAAGGACCGTGCTGCAATGATAGACGTTATCGTGGCCCGGCCATTCAAATAGTTGGGGTTTGAGATTCAGGAAATAAAACTGGGCGAAGGTGGGAGTCCCGGCAGTGCTGATGGGACACCACTGGGTTCTATCATAATGTGGTTCCATACTAGCACATTATGACATAACACTGCAAGAGGCCCATTTTTTTTTTTTTTTTAGCTTTAGACTTTTTTACCTCTTTAAAGCGGTTGTCTACTCAAATTTAAAAAATAAAAAAAAATAAAAACCTGCAAGATAATAGCATAATGAGCTAGTATGCACCGCATATTAGCTCATTATGAAATACTCACCTTGAACGAAGATCCGACCGAGCCGCTTGGTCCCCTCCGTGGCAGCGGACATCTTCACCCGGATCTTGCTTCCGGGTACGCGGCTCCGGCGCTGTGACTGGCCGGAGCCGCGAGACGTCACTCCCGCGCATGCGCGCGGGGCTCGTTTTCCCGGCAGGGTCCGGAACTAATGCCGGCTTTTGCCGAGACATATACGGCGCATGCGCCGGAACATACACGACGCATGCGCCGTAATGATTTATTACATTGGAAAGGGAATATCTTCTAAACCATACAGGTTTAGAAGATATTCATTTTACCTACAGGTAAGCCTTATTCTAGGCTTACCTGTAGGTAAAAGTAAACAAAAAGGGTAGACAACCGCTTTAAAGTAGATGTAATCATGTAAACCCAATAGTTTGAAACTCATATTTAAAACATTAATGTCCAAAATTATTTTCAATTTTTAAATCTCCATCTTTTATGAAAATAATATCTGGTGATCCTTAAGGTCCTTGTTCAGAGACTTCCTGTTATAAGGTAACAACATACTGTCCCTGACTTCCAGTTGTGCTCCTCTGTTGACACCCTACCACAAGATAAAGTTGGTAGGTGGGTGGCCATATCAATGCAAGTTACATAGACATGCATGGAGAAATACCATATAGCCATTGCTGGAGAGCATGTAGGCAAGAGGAGGCTGCAAAATGGCTTCCAGAGATGAGCAGTACTTATATACTTTGATACTTTTATGTATCAAAATAAGTATTTTATTTCAAAAAGAGGCATATTTTATGATATACAACTCTTTATCAAACTTAGACATGGGAGTTGATTTACCAAAACTAGAGATTGCAAATGTAGCCAATAGGCTTCTAATTTCAGCTTGTTCAATTAAAGTCACATTATAGGTTAATTTTTTTTTTTAATGGTTATACTTAGCCTGCTCTATGCAGGGGTTTTGCACATAGCAGCCTGGATCCTCTCCTACTCGGGTCCCCTGCCGAAACTCCTGGCTCCTCCTCTTCAGCCAGGACCCCCAATAGCAAGCTGTTTGCTCTGGGGGCACTGGTGCATGCTCGCTCCCAAGCCCCGATCTACGCATTCATAAGACACGGCTCAGCTCCGCCTCACTCTCTCCTCATTGGCTCACTGGCTGTGATTGACAGTGGCAGGAACCAAAGACTCCCACTGCTGTCCCCAATGAGGAATGAGAGACCCGGGAGAAGCCCAGCTCTCATGCACATTGTTGCACACAAAAGGTTTTTTTTATCTTCATGCATAGAATGCATGAAGGGAAATTATCTTGAGCCTTTGACATAGGTGTACGCAGCCTATTGCATTAGGGTGTGCACTAAAAAGCTCAAACACACATGTACAGTAGTACAATGGACGTTGTCAGTAGAGCAGTGGATGGGGTCAGTAGAGAGGTGGTCGTGTCAGTAGAGCAGTGGACAGTGTCAGTCAGTAGAGCAGTGAACTTTGTCAGTAGGACAGTGGATGGTGTCAGAAGGGCAGAAATTGGTGTCAGTAGAGCAGAAGACAATGTCAGTAGGGCAGAGATTGGTGTCAGTAGGACAGTGGATGGTGTCAGTAGGGCAGAAATTGGTGTCAGTAGAGCAGTGGACAGTGTCAGTAGGGCAGAGATTGGTGTGAGGGCAGGGCAGTGAATGGTATCAGTAGGGCAGTGGAGGGTGTCAGCAGTTCAGTGAATTATGTCAGTAGAGCAGTGGACAGTGTGTGGACAATGTCAGTAGGGCAGTGGATGATGTCAATAGGGCAGAGATTGGTGTCAGTAGAGCAGTGGATGGTGTCAATAGGGCAGAGATTGGTGTCAGTAGAGCAGTGGATGGTGTCAGTAGGGCAGAGATTGGTGTCAGTCGTTTTTTATTTTTATTATTTTATTTGGTTACTATTTTTATATTTTTTGTTATTATTTATTGTACAATATTTTTTTAATTACTTTTTTTACAATTTGTTAGTCCCTTTCTCCATAGCCTCAGCTGCCATGGAGGGGCCTTCAGCAGGAGGAAGCTGCGTCACACAGGGTGACTAGGACGTGCCCTGGCACACCCCATGCGCATGCCTATGGCCTTTAAAACCACTTTAACCTCCTTAGCGGTGTTCCCGAGTGTGGCTCGGGGTGGATTTTCAGTACCTAAAGCGGTAACCCCGAGCCACACTCGGGCTTGCATCGCTGGATCCAGGCAATGTTACTCACCTTGTCCCCTGGATCCAGCGATGTCCTCCCGCGGTGTCAGCGTGTCTGCGGGCTGTGTCCGCCGCTCCGATGCCTCTGTGTGCCTCCGGGCTCCGTTCCCTGCGAGCGTCGCGTCGCATGGGGGCGGAGACCGGTGGGAAATTCAAAAAGTGAAACACACAGCACATACAGTACACTGTAATCTTATAGATTACATTACTGTATGAAAACATTTCACATCCCCTTTGTCCCTAGTGGTTTGCCCAGAGCCCTGCATGCACTTTTATATAATAAATGTCATTCTTTCTGCCTGGAAACATGAGAATGTCCATAGCAACCAAAAAGTGTCCCTTTGCGTCAAAAGTGGTTTTTGATCAGCTAGAAAACAGCGATAGTAAATAAGAATCATTTGCAGAATTGAGTGATACTGATTTTTGGGGAAATTTATCATCAGAAACTGAAAGTGACGACAGCGACAATTCTGCAACCGAGCAAATTTCTGCGTTTTTGGTTTGATTACATTATTGAATAAATGCAAAATAATTGTACCGCTTTCAGCACCAAAAATCAGACATAATCATACCGCCAGGGATACTAACCATTGCAGGCCTATAGTACATAACGCCATATCTCCATGCAGAAAACCATTACCGCTTTCAGCAATAAATTCCAGACTCAGTCATACCGCCAGGGAGGTTAAGCTTTAACAAATGGAAGCTGATTGGTTTCTATGCAGAGCTACACCAGATTTTGCACTCCCCAGTTTGAGTAAATAAGTCTCTTAAAGTCATTCATTAAGGGTTTCCATCTACTTAGACATTGGGTGAATGCAAAACATGGCTTGTGCATTAAAAAATAAATTCAATTTAAGGACAGTTTTTAATAATACTACTACATCATCCTCTGTGTTGTGATCCATTGTATAAAGACTAATCCCAATATATACTTTTACTCCTTTACCTAGCATGGGCCATTGATACTGGACACCAATGGTACCTTTAACAAAGCCAGCAGTTGTATAAGAACAATGGGATTTAAAGGGACAGTGCGAAATGGGCAGTAGATGGGAGCTTTCTGTTCGTCATTGCATGGAATGAAATTCTCAAATGATTTTCTGACGGTTTACTAACTCACAAAGCAACACTATCGAGCTGCTAAGTACATGGCCTACATTGGCTGCACAATAGCACAGCGGCAGTATTTAGGTCAGACATGGCACTTCTTGCACAGTCTAGTCCAAAGCCAGCGCTCCCTATATTATAGACAGGGGGGGGCACACATGGATTTTCAGGGTCAGTGGAGTTAAGCATACACTGCCAGATACACGTGCTGTGCAGACAGCAAAGCCGGAGCTGCTCCTATACAACACATGGATAAAATGAGTCATACATTGCCCATAGTATAACTTTCCTTGCTGTTCAGCAGTCATTTTTTTTTATTTTTTATTATTATTATTATTTTTTTTTTTATAAGAGAGTGGAAATAGGGAGAGTGGACAAGAGGCCATAATGATGTGTGATTAAGAGAGAGAGAAGAGACGCCTATATGATTTTGCTCTCTGTATGGAGGAGCAGAAACTGTTTCCTTAGTGAATATTAGCTTTAAATTGTTACTAAACCCCGGACCCTGCATTCACTATATCTGGTCTCCCACAGTACACAGGACATGGAAATGCAATTATTTTAGTAACTATAAACTGCTAAATACTTTTTCTCATTAGTAGTACATCCACTTGCCAACCACTCACAGTACATTTACATCTTGACTTTGACTTTAAATACCACTGTTATGGCAACAGCTAGCTGGCATAACCCCAGTATCATTTTTTTCTGTGGGAGATTCGGCGTTAGTTAAAAGTGGTCCCAGTGGCGTATTCGCCATGGGATCACTTTTATAGGTGGCGGGAGAGGTGCCCCCAGCTCCCATCGCTTCCTGGTTGTTCCCGAGCTTACCGGAGGCGTCGGTAAGCCCAGAGCTGATCTGATCCCTCTGATGGCTAGGCAGGAAGTCAAGTGAGCGCAATATGGCCGTCAATTGGCTCTATACCCTTGGAGGACCGGAGCGATGCCTGGCATCACTTCCGGTTCTCGGACTTAACTACTTTCCAACCTTCGTAGCGACTATAAGCGGCGACAGTGTCGCTCTGTTCCGCAAATTTGCCCCTTATAGTCATCACTCGTGGCCATGACGGCTAGGGAACGAGCCCTGAGCGGGGCCGCGGGTCGCCGGCGGACATCGAGTCTGCCCGACCCGCGGCCCCACTCAGGGCTCGTTCCCTGGCCTGTGACATCTACTGATCCCTCTACTCAGGATCTGTTAGATCCCAACCCAACCCCCATACAGTTAGAACACACACAGGGAACACAGTTAACCCCTTCACTGCCCCCTGCAGGGTAACCCCTTCCCTGCCAATGACATTTATACAGTAATCAGTGGATATTTACATTTCTGATCACGGTATAAATGTCATTGGTCCCAAAAAGTGTCAAAAATGTCCAACATGTCCGCCCCAATATCGCAGTCCCGATAAAAATCGAAAAAAGGTCTTTTTTGACCACAGTTCTCTCAATAAAGAGGACCTGTCATGCTTATTTCTATTACTAGGAATGTTTACATTCCTTGTAATAGGAATAAAAGTGATAAAAAAAAATAAAAATAAAGAGACAGTGTAAAAATAAAAAATAAAAAGTAAAATAAATAAGAAAAAAAAATTAAAAGTGCCCTATCCCTCTGTGCTCACTCGCAGAAGTGAACGCATATGTAAGTCCCGTCCACATATGTAAGTGGTGTTCAAACCACACATGCAAGGTTTCGTCGCGATTGTTAGAGCAAGAGAAATCATTTTAGCACTAGATCACCCCTGTAACTCTAAACAGGTAACCTGTAAAAATGTTTAAAGCGTCACCTATGGAGATTTTTAAGTACCGTAGTTTGTCGCCATTCCACGAGTGTGCGCAATTTTAAAGTCTGACATGTTAGGTATCTATTTACTCGACGTAACATCATCTGTTACATTATGCAAAAAAAAATGGGTGAACTTTAATGTTTTATTGTTTTTTTTTAATTCATTAAAATGTATTTTTTGCAAAAAAAATTGCGTTTGAAAGACCGCTGCTCACATACAGTGTGACATAAAATATTACAACAATCACCATTTTATTCTCTAGGGTCTCTGCTAAATATATATATATAATGTTTGGGGGTTCTAAGTAATTTTCTAGCAAAAAATACAAATGTAAACTTGCAAACAAAAAGATCCAGAAAATACCTTGTCAGCAAGTGGATATATCAGTCTTGTGACTTCTATCAGTGTCTGGTTAAAGCTTCTAGGAGGAGTTTTCATTCTACTTTGACTGTCCTATGAGGCTGCAGGACCCCTGTCCCTCTGTCTGGTCAGTACTCATTACATGCACTCTCCCAAGAAAATAAAAAACTCTCTAGCACTACACATCAAACTGAGCATGTGCAGAGTGACTCCATAGGCTCTGTACTATCAGCAGATGTATTGAGGACAGTAAAATAAGGAGAGGATGAGAGAAGACAGGATCAAACAGTTTTTTTAAACAATGCAGGGGATTAACCTCTTAGATTCCACCGTGAGTATAACAAGCATGCTTTACTGCGTATACTGACTGATTTTACTGTTGTCGGTTTAGTAACACTCTATGACTCTATGAATTATAAATTAAATACAATATAAATAAAATCAGCTTTAGACAGCATAGCGCTCTTCCACCAAACCTACCAAGCTGATCATGCCTAAAAAAGGGTGACAACGCTGTGTGCAGTCGATCTCATTTTTTAAAGCATTGTCACACTTAGTCCTTTAGCCGCTGTTTAAAGTGGTATTAAACCCAAAACTAAAAATGTAATATATTGCAGCTTACCAATCATTAGATGTGGTGGCTGCGTTAGTTTTCGTTTTTAGTTTTTTTTCCCCTCTCTTTTCATCTGGTGATCTGGCCAGTAACACATCTCCGGTATTAGCGAGACACAACTCTGGAGGAATGAGCATGGGAGGCACAGCAAACAGCAGCATTGTCAGTTGGGTTTCATACCACTTTCACTAAACCCAAAGGCTCTATGGGGAATGTGAGACTGGCCCAGTAAGGCTGTACAGAAAGAAGCACAAAGCGGTCACATAACGCTTACAAAGGGGGAAAAAATATATATTTATGACCACTGAAAAATTACAATTAGACTATGACTTACCGCAGATCCTGTCCTACTTCTGAGAGTATTTTTGGATCAGGCTTGACTTCTGCTTAAAAAAATAAATAAAGTGAAGCAGTATTAAAGCCTTATTAACTTAAAACCAAGAATGTTATATACTGCAGATAACCAATCATTAGATGTGGTAGATGTGGTGGCTCCTTTGTTTTTTCTTGTAGGCTTTTTCCCCTGTTTTCACCTGGTGATCTGGCCAGTAACACTCTGGATTTGAGCACCCCCACTCTGGAGGAAGGAGCACAGGGGGCACCTTTGGACACCAGCATTATCAGTCTGGGGGTAGTAAAACCTTAGGACTCTTGCATATTAGGCACCAAGAATGCCTTTTTTTGCCTCTAAATTACCTTCTATGTTAGCCTTTGTGTTTATGCACACATTGGCATCACAGAAGCTGCAGCACATAGAATGCATTAAAGTGAAAAATCGCGAGACTTTACAACTCCTTTAATTGGTAATGTTATATGGTAAAGGGTTATATGAAAAAAAAAAAAAAAAAAACAGATATAAATAAAACTTTCCCAAAAATTAGGACTTACAGTTCTAAACTAAGCCCCGTATGATGTCAGTTGTGCCGAAACGCGTCCGTTGGAGCTTGTGCTTGCGACGTCATCGTGTATCCAAACGTGGGAAGTGGCCTATATGATTCCCGGGATGTTTTTGATAAACTGTGTTATTCTTCAGATTTGGGTGTTTAGTACTTCTTCTTTTAATAAATCATTTTTTGGCAGTTCTACATTATGTAGTTTTGTTTGATGTTCCCTTACCTATGGCAATTAAATGGGATGCTGATTGGTGACTGCCATGTATGCATAATTGAAACCTGCATTGGATTGTCCGACTCTATGAGTGGAGGTTCTGCCTACTGAATGGTGGTTTGGAACCACACAAATCCACTCGCTCTGGTAAGCATGCATGGTTTTCATATGGTGGTGGATCACGGAGTGACTTCATGGTTCATGGATTGCTACTCTTCAACGCACATTGAGGTTGATTTAATAAGTGTAAAAAGACGGTGCACTTTGCAAAGTGCAGTTGCACTCTGTATGAGCAGTTGCTTCAGAGCTCAATAAATAGCAGAGACTCTGCTGACTTCCATCATCCAATCATGTGCAAGCAAAAATGCATTTTTTTTTATTTTCCTTGCATGTGATTGGGTATTCTTTGCAAAGTGAAGCTTTACCTCATTTACTAAGCTCTGGATCAGCTGCACTTTGCAATGTGCACAGAAAATGCCTTTAGTAAATCCACCCCTTAGATTTTTATGGGAATCTCTGGATTTGACTCTTGGACTTTCTCTGTGGCTTTCATACATTTTGGACTTTATCTATTCACCACTACATTTTTTATTTGTAACTTTACATATACATATATAATTTTATGTGCATAATTTGTCACTTATAATTCATGAATCTGTATTACTTGCAACACTGCACTCATATTTACACTAGTTCTAACCTGCAAGAAACAAAAAGGAGATAATACAATAGGTAATACAATAGGAGAGACCGTCTTGCATGGACAATTGAGTAATAAAAATGCATAGAGGTTGATTTACAAAGGGAAGTAGGATGTTCACTTGAAGTGTTACTAAACCCACAACAGTAAAATCAGTCTGTATATGCAGTGAAGCATGCTTGTTATACTTGCTGGGGAACCTAAAGGGGTTAATCTTACATATTGTGTAAAAAGGTTATTTGATCCTGTTTTCTTTGATCCTCCCTTCTTCCACAGTCCTCAATCCATCTGCTGATAGAACAGAGCCTTGGAGGCGCTTTGAACTTGCTCAGTTTGGTGTGTATTTCTAGAGAGTTTTTTTTCTTCTTGGGAGGGTGCATGTGATCAGCACAGGGCCAATCAGCACTGTCCAGACAGAGGGTCAGGGGTTCCTGCAGCCTCATAGGACAGTCTGAGGAGTTTGACTCTGTCTTCTCAGATATGCTTTACAAATTCTGACTTTGAACGGCTGTAGAGAAGAGTAGACTGCAGATAAACAGGTACATTTTATATAGGAGGATTTGTTTTTGTGTATCACCTGAGGCCAGTCACTTCATTGGTGGCCACTATATGTGAGGGTTTGTAACCATGTTAGGGGTGTTCAGGAGGACAGTATTTTTAGGGTGAAGCTAAGATCAAGAACACAGGGACACAACCTCAAACTAACAGAAGGAAAGTTCAAAACTAAATGTAGAAAGTGTTTTTTTTCCAAAAAGAGCAATGGATACTCACAGCAGAGGTAGTGAGTCAATCAACACTAAGTGAATTGAATTAATATTAAGCTTAAACATGTTTGGGCCAAACATAGATCTATACTCAAAACAGGTTAAAAAAAACAAAGGAAAAAAAACAAAAAAAAAAAATAAAAAATTTAAAATTGGGCAGACTTGATGGACCACTTGGCCTTTATCTGCATCACTCTTTTATGTTTCTATTAGATAAATGGATTGAAATGAACCCAACTTTACCATAATCAATAAATTGATTGAATCATAAAGTAAACTATTGCCCTGTTAAGTGAACAGTCTCTATTGTTTTAGTAAATTAATCCCACTGTATTTGTTTCTCAATATTATAACTTTAACAATATTAACTATTATAACGATAACCATGCATTGTTATGAAACCATCAATCTTCTACTGTAATTGTATAGATTTTACTAGCGCACTTTAGATGTTTGCCTTATTTTTATTATTAAAAATATATTTATTTTATTATTAATTATATTATTTAAGTTCAGCTCTAGCACACATTATCAGCCACCCTGTGGAAAAGGTCAACTCCAGCAATAATTAGATCTCCAGAATAGTAGTGAAGTGACGTGAGATAACCTGTGAAGTAGGTCCTGTCCAATAGAGCTGAATGGAGCAGTAGAGCAAAGTGCTTGAGTGACGTCATTGGTGAGAAAGATTACCATTTGAGCAGTGGTCTCCAAACTTCAGCCCATGGGCTGGTTGCAGCCCTGTGCTTGCCGTTATCTGGTCCTTGGGGCACTATTCCTCCCACTGGTACAAAGCACTATTCCTCCCATTGACCTCCAAGCCTGAGGCATTGTTTATTCACCAGGCATTTTCTACTTTCTCTGGCCAAATTCCGGTCCCCGGAAAGTCTAAAGGACAGTAAGCTTTGAAGTGCATCATGAGTCAGTAAGAGAGGGAGATCGCATTCAGTGACAGTGATGGCATCAGTCATTCAGGGAGGTGATCTCCAGTAGAGACCGAGAGATGAACAGATGTCATGAGTCAATGGTAAAGATCATCTCTAGTAGAATTGCATGTTAAAGTGATATTATCAGCCATCCAGGAACTCTAGCAAACGACAGGGTGATGAAGTGATATCATCAGCTAGTCAAGAAGGTGATCTCCAGTATGGATTGAGAGATTAAATGATGTCATATCATGAGTCTATGATGAAGATCATGTCTAGCAGAATTGTATGCTAAAGTGATCTCATCAACCAGTCAGAAACTCTAGCAGGGACAAGGTGATCCAGTGATGTCATCAGTTAATCAGAAACTCTAGCAGAGACAACGTGACCAAGAGATATCATTAGCTCATCAGGGAGGCGATCTCCAGTAAAGACTGAGAGATGAACTGATGTCATGAGTCAATAGTAAAGATCATTTCTAGTAGATTTGTGTGAGGAAGTGCTGTCATCAACCATTCAGAAACTCTTGCAGTGACAGGGTGATGAAGTGATACCATTAGCTAGTCAGGTGGGTGATTTCCAATATGGACTGAGAGAATAAATGATGTCATGAGTCTATGATGAAGATCATGTCTAGCAAAATTATGTGGTAAAGTGATGTCATCAGCCAATCAGAAACTCTAGTAGGGAAAAGGTGATGACATTTCATCAGCCAATCAGAAACTTTAGCAGGGGCAAGGTGATGAAGTGATATCACCAGCTATTCAAGTAGGTGATCTCCAGTATAAATTGAGAGATTAATGATGACATGAGTCTATGATGAAGATCATGTCTAGCAGAATTGTGTGCTAAAGGGATGCCATCAGCCAATCAGAAACTCTAGCAGGGACAAGGTAATGAAGTAATGCCATCAGCCAGTCGGAAACTCTAGTAGGGTAAAGGTGATGAAGTGATGTCTTCAGCCAATCATAAGCTCTAGCATGGACAAGGGGATGAAGTGATGTCATTGGCCAATCAGAAATTCTAGCAGGGACAGGGTGATGATGTGATGTCATCAGCTAGTCAAGTAGATGAGCTCCAGTATGGATTGATGGATTAAATGCCATGAGTCTATGATGAAGATCATGTCTAGCAGAATTGTGTGCTAAAGTGATCTTATCAACCAATCAGAAACTCTAGAACAGTGGTTCTCAACTCCGGTCCTCGGAACCCACTAACAGGCCAGGTTTGCAGGATAACTGAAATGCATCACAGGTGATATCATTTGCTGCTCAGTGATTGCAGTATTCTAGTCTGCATCTCCCCAAGGTAATACTTGAAATTTGGCCTGTTGGTGGGTCCCGAGGACTGGAGTTGAGAACCACTGCTCTAGAAGGAACAAGTTGATGAAGTCCTGTCATCAGTTAATCAGAAACTTAGGCAGAGACAGGATGACCAAGAGATACCATTAGCTCATAAGGGAGGTGATCTCCAGTAGAGGCCAGGAGATAAACTGATGTCATGAGTCAATGGTAAAGATCACCTCTAGTAGAAATGTGTGATGAAGTGATATCATCAGCTAGTCAAGTAGGTGATCCCCAGAATAGATTGAGAGATTAAATGATGTCATATGCCTATGATGAAGATCATGTTTAGCAGAATTGTCTACTAAAGTTAAGTCATCATCCAATAAGAAACTCTAGCAGAGTTCAAGGTGATGAAGTGATGTCATCAGCCAAACAGAAACTGTAGCAGGGACAGGGCGATGAAGGCATGTCATCAGCTAGTCAAGTAGGTTATCCCCAGTATGGATTGAGAGATTAAATGATGTCATGAGCCTATGGTGAAGATCATGTCTAGCAGAATTGTGTACCAAAGTGGAGTCATCAGCCAATCAGAACCTCTAGTAGGGAAAAGGTGATGAAGTGATGTCTTCAGCCAATCAGAAACTCTAGCAGGGACAGGGTGATGAAGGCATGTCATCAGCTAGTCAAGTAGGTGATCCCCAGTATGGATTGAGAGATTAAATGATGTCATGAGCCTATGGTGAAGATCATGTCTAGCAGAATTGTGCACGAAAGTGGAGTCATCAGCCAATCAGAACCTCTAGTAGGGAAAAGGTGATGAAGTGATGTCATCAGCCAATCAGAAACTCTAGCAGGGACAGGGTGATGAAGGCATGTCATCAGCTAGTCAAGTAGCTGATCTCCAGTATGGATTATGAGATTAAGTGATGTCATGTGTCTGTGATGAAGAACATATCTAGCAGAATTGTGTGATGAAGTGATGTCATCAGTCTGCAGAGGAGGTCATTTCTAACATAGTTGAGCAATGAAAAGACATCGCCAGGCAGCAAGGGAGATCACCTAGAGTAGAGACTGAGTGATATTATGACTTCACAAGTTAGTCAGTATGAATGAGCAATATTAAGAATTTTTATTTTGCCATTTCACCAAAATGCATTGGAATCAGTGGGAATTTTAAGGTAAAGGTGATTTTTGCTCATTTGTAAACATTCAACAGGCTTTATAGGCACCCTGTCATCATAAGGTCACTTGTAAACTAAACATGTGCTGTAAAAAAAAGAGCAAATATACTTACCTTTCTGGCGGCCCATGTCTTCAAATGCCACTGCTTTGCTGCACTTTGATGTTGCAGGTATTTGACTTCCGGGTGTGTTGAATACTTGCTGGCCCTACTACACGCTGTGGTTCCCCTCACCTGCTTGTATGTCACAATGAAATGGCAAAGGAAAGCACAGTGCGCAGAAAGAGGAGGAAGTATTCACACACCAGGAATTCCTGTAGAGCAGGTTGTTCTTGTACCAAAAACAACCCTTGATTAGCCCCATTCACAGAAAAAAGGCTAGAGGAAGAAAGTAAATTAAAACAATTAAAGAGGCAAAATTCAAATAAACACAAAAATGAAAAAAAATGCATGAATAAAAATAAACTAAATCTAAAATACATACTCTCTTAAAGAAAAAATAGTAGATCCTCTAAAAAAAAAAAAAAAAAAAAAAACGTACATTTTTTTCCCCAAGTACATTTAGCCTGAGCGGCTCAATAAGTGATTAAAATGCTGCCAAAATCCATAATTTCTCAGCAAAATTAATTTTGCTGAACTCCTTATTAGCGAGCAAACATGGAGGGATAAAGTGAGGTCATCATTAGCCATTCAGTTGATGTCACCATCCAGCCAGAGAAGGCGGTCAGCCCCATGAGCAGGCAGCAGCATCATTCCCCCTTGTTATGGCTTGCTATCACGGCTTAGCTGACGGAGTCATTTAGTTAGAGGAAATGAGTTGCTCCCAGTAGAGGAAGGCAGCCAGGCTGATGAATGGCTCTCTCATCTGGCGATCTCCAGAGCTCGTTTAAGGCTAATTTTCTGTATGAGCCCCCTTTGAGCTATTAATGCAATAGTCAGGGAGCGTGGCCCCTCTTCCCTAACTGGACCATTAGCAGCAGCAGATCCCGGGCAGATAATGAAAGGGGCACTTAAGATCTGCTAATATGTGTTGGCGGAGGGGGGTTAATACGATTTGGAGGGGCTGGTCAATGAGCAATCAATAAGACAATAATGAGAAGGATCCGCTACATTAACACATCCAGATTCTGAGGAGACATTAAGACATCATTGGCGGAATTCTCTGCCTGTCATTACTTGGAGAGGAGGGGGGTTATTAACATAATATTTACCATGCCTGGTGTGTCTACATTACTAGCCGCATTACACGTCCCACAGCAAGCATTACACTTCCACACTGATCAATGGATGACACACATAGGGGGTGGATGGGGAGGGAAAGAAAGGAAGGAAGGAAGATAGGAAGGAAGGAAGGAAGAAAGAAAGAAAAAGAAAGAAAGAAAGAGAAGGAAGGAAGGAAGGAAGGAAGGAAGAAGGAAAGAAAGAAAGAAAGAAAGAAAGAAAGAAAGAAAGAAAGAAAGAAAGAAAGAAAGAAAGAAAGAAAGAAAGAAAGAAAAAGAAAGAAAGAAAGAAAGAAAGAAAGAGAAGGAAGGAAGGAAGGAAGAAAGAAAGAAAGAAAGAAAGAAAGAAAGAAAGAAAGAAAGAAAGAAAGAAAGAAAGAAAGAAAGAGAAGAAAGGAAGGAAGGAAGAAAGAAAGAATGAAAGAAAGAAAGAAAGAAAGAAAGAAAGAAAGAAAGAAAGAAAGAAAGAAAGAAAGAAAGAAAGAAAAAGAAAGAAAAAGAAAGAAAGAAAGAAAGAAAAGGAAGGAAGGAAGGCAGAAAGAAAGAGAAGGAAGGAAAGAATGAAAGAAAGAAAGAAAGGGAAGGAAGGAAGAAAGAAAGAAAAGGAAGGAAGGAATAAAGAAAGAAAGGAAAGAAGAAAGAAAGAAAAAAAAAAAGAAAGACAAAGAAAGATATGAGATACGTCAATAGATTGAGATACACATTGATAGCCTTATCAAGATCAATTATGCTAACATGATAATAAATTTGTCTTTACTTAGCATCTATCTATCTGTCTATCTCTATTTATGATCTATCTATATCAACAACCATCTATCAATCATTCTCTCCACATAGCTATATTGACATATTGACATCTATCTATCTATCTATCTATCTATCTATCTATCTATCTATCTATCTATCTATCTATCGATCAATTTATCCTCTTAGATTGTAAGCTCTAATGGGCAGGGCCCTCTAATTCCTCTTGTAACAAATTGTAATGTAACTGTACTGTCTGCCTTCATTTTGTTAAGCACTAGGCAAACTATATGAATCCTGTATAATAATAATAATCTGTCTATATCTATTTCTATCTCTATGATCATCTCATTTATGATCTATCTGTATCTATCTCCTCTATCTATATCTTCCATCATTGATTATTATTACTGGTACAGTTCTTCATATATCATGGGTCATCTAGTTTTCTTTTGATTTTTATTTGTAATCATTTATAATCCTTATATTTACACAATGATCCTACAAATGTAATTGGAAAGCCAGCTGAAGTTGATGTTGGTAATGCAGTCGTGTAATATGTGAATACTTGGTTGTGTTTGTCTATGTTGGCTGAGACTGGACATTTAAAGACTTTTATTCTCCGTAGCTCTATCATAGGTTAGGCATTCTGCTACTTTTAGTTCAACAGCAGCTGGAGAGCTGCAGGTTGTAGAAGCCTTGGTTTGGCTGGCACATGCCCAGGGTGAAGGTTGTTTGGCTTTAGCGGAACAGGTGCAGTTTCTCTACACCTCTTACATCCATGCTCTCCTTAAGCATGCTGAGGGATAATACACGGGCGGTGAGGTTTGTTGCCTTCTCAGGCACTGGAGGTGTTGCGGGGAAATGGTTAATGTAAGCATAGCAGGAAGAAGTGGTATTTGCCCCCACTGAGTGTTTACCATGCTCCATTTCCTTTCTATTTCCTGCTGTCCTGGAGAACACTGTGCCCATAATTATCAACAACCTGAGAAAGCTGCCCGCTGCCCTCCAATGATGAACACACCAGACTGCCAAACTGCAGCTCTGTCAATCACACCAAGGGGTTGATTTACTAAAACTGGAGAGTGCACAATCTGGTGCAGCTCTGCATAGAAACCAATCAGCTTCTAGTTTTTTTTTTGTCAAAGCTTAACTGAACAAGCTGAAGTTGGAAGCTGATTGGCTACCATGCACAGCACTTTGGAAAGTGATTGTTCACTTAGCTTGGTGAATCAAGTGAGTTTTAGGAAGTGGTGTACCATCCATACTGATACTTCAGTTAGTAAATGAGTGATGTGGGAAGTAAATGAAGGGATGAGCTCAGGAGTAGAGATATAGATTTGGGTTTTGTCAGCAGAGAGATTGTATTGGAAGCCATGAGAGGTTATCAGCTGATCAAGGGAGAAGGTGAAGATAGAGAATAGAAGGGGCCAGAGGATAGAGCCTTGAGGGGCCCTATGGAAAGGAAAGAGAACGAGATAAAGTTGTAGGTGACACTGAAGGAGCAGTTAGGTAGGAGGAGACACAGAACGATCAGAGTCTTGGAGGCCAATGGAGTGGAGTTTTGAAGGATGAGCAGGGGGCAATTGCATTAAAGGCAGGACAATGGTCTAAGAGTGGAGCTATGGAGTAGTGGCAACTGCTTTTAACAGTTAGTAAATCATTAGTAAGTTTTAGGAGGGCAGTTTTTGTGGAGAGTTTCAGATGGAGATGGGTATTAAGCTGTTCACACTGGTGGAGTCCAATGAGGGTTTTTTAAGTATGGGATGACCAGTTAATGTTTTAGAGGGGAAGATGCCTCTAGAGAGGGAGAAACTGAAGAACTGTGAGATGGAGAGTGTAAAGAAGAGAAAGAGGGAGACTAGAGTAGTTGTATGTAGAATAGGGTCCAGAAGGGCTGGTGGTTAGGTGGGCATTAGGGGAAAGTTTAACAACCTCCTCTGTAATAACAGGGCAACAAGAATAAAAAAATTGAATTTGGTGGTAGAAAAAAACATAATGTATTACATTCTATATATCTATAGATGTGGTGGCTGCATTGGTTTTATTCTTCTCTGGCTTTTTTTTTCTTCATTTTTACCTGGTAATCCTGTAAAAAAAACACCATACCTGTCCCTGGTTAGCAACATCAATCCTCCGCTATATCAAGAGCCATGTTTGTCATTTATTATGGACTTTAAACCCATCTTCTCCTCTTTAGCTCACATGCATAGATTAGTTTACTAATATAACATTAATTTTAGCTCACAGGAAGTACCATGGGCTTTGCATTTCGCTGTGATTTGTTACATGTTTATTCTTGTATTTAGATATCCTACAAGTAAATTATATGCACTGCTTTTTGCACTGTGGGTGCACTTTTTAAGAGCTACTTTAGTGATAATCTCAATGCTGAATGCAGTGACAGAGCCCCGGTCTGTATCTGACCCTAAAGTTGGTTATCAGCACAACCAACTTGCGATGGGACACCAGCTATTTTGTCGTCCAGGGCTTGCGCATTTCTGGGTCTGTCCCATTCTCTCCCAATATAATATAGAATGAGATCCTAATCAAACGAATGACTTTTTAAGATGATATATATATATATATATATATATATATATATATATATACTATATTGTCAAAAGTATTGCCTTTACACGCATAGGAACTTTAATGGCATCCCACTCTTAGACGGTACGGTTCGATATTCTGCTGACCCACCCTTTGCAGCTAAAACAGCTTCAACTCTTCTGGGAAGGCTGTCCACAAGGTTTAGGAGCATGTCTATGGGAATGTTTGACCATTCTTCCAGAAACACATTTGTGAGATCAGGCACTGATGTGGACGAGAAGGCCTGGCTCACAGCCAGCTTCCCACCATCTCCCAGCAGCTTTAAGAGGGAGTTAATGCCAGGAGGCAGAGGCAGCTTCCCAATCATGTGTTTTATGTGATGGCTGTCACAATAGTAACATGATCGGGAGCCTATCCCATTGGCTCTCAATCACAAAGAGCAGTGTGTGTGCTCTCTCAGCACACAACCTCGGAGCCCCATGGACACATATGTGCAGCAGCTGGGTGTTAAGGCTCACCTTCCCTGCCGCTGAATATGTGTTATGCCATCATAAAAGACATTGCCTGTCCCCTATGTAAGCCTTACCAGCAGGGGGGGAATTATATGGACCATAACCTGTTCCTAGTGTATGAATGGGCCCTTTGCAAAATGAGATGCCTATATTCTGTTAGGGCCCATTTACATTATAGTGTTGCAGCATCATTCATTCTGAATGACATCCCAATGCTCTAAGACAGTGGTCTCCAAACTGTAGCTGGGGAGTCAGATGCGGCCCTTTGCCTGCCTATACCAGGCTCTTGGGGCACCACTCCCAGTGACACCAAAAGGGGGGCACAATTCCTCCCACTATTACCAATGATATGGTACTATTCCTTCCACTGACACCAATGATGGGGCACTATTCCTTCCACTGATACCAATGATAGGGCACTATTCCTCCCACTGATACCAATGATGGGCCACTATTCCTTCCACTGACCCAAATGATGGGGTATTATTCCTCCTACTGATACCAATGATGGGGTACCATTCCTCCCAATGACACCAATGATGGGGCACCATTCCTTCCAATGATACCAATGATGGGGCAATATTCCTTCCACTGATACCAATGATGGGGCACTATTCCTTCCCCTGACACCAATGATGGGGCACTATTCCTTACCCTGATACCAATGGTGGGGCACTATTCCCCCCACTAAAACCAATAATGGAGCACTATTCCTTCCCCTGATACCAATGATGGGGCTTTATTCTTCACACTAATACCAATATTGTGGCACTATTCCTCCCACTAACACCAATGTTGGGGCACTATTCCTTCCACTGATACCAATGATGGAGCACTATTCCTCCCACTAATACTAATGATGGGGCACTATTCCTTCACCTAATACCAATGATGGGACACTATTCCTCCCACTAATACCAGTGATGTGGCACTATTTCTCCCACTGATACCAATGATGGGACACTATTCCTTCCACTGACACCAATGGTGGGATACTATTCCTTCCACTGACCCCAATGGTGGGGCACTATTCCTCCTACTGACACCAATGATGGGGCACTATTCCTTACACTGATACCAATGGTGGGGCACTATTCCTCCCACTAAAACCAATGATGGGGCACTATTCCTTCCCCTGATACCAATGATGGGGCTCTATTCCTCACACTTATACCAATAATGTGGCACTATTCCTCCCACTAACAGCAATGTCGGGGCACTATTCCTTCCACTGATACCAACAATGGAGCACTATTCCTCCCTCTAATACTAATGATGGGGCACTAGTCCTTCCCCTAATACCAATGATGGGCACTATTCCTCCCACTAATACCAGTGATGTGGCACTATTCCTCCCACTGATACCAATGATGGGGCACTATTCCTTCCACTGAGACCAATGATTGGCCACTATTCCTTCCACTGCCCCCAATTATGGGTTGCTATTCTCCCACTGATTCCAATGATGGGACACTATTCCTTCCACTGACACCAATGGCGGGATACTATTCCTTCAACTGACCCCAATGATGGGGCACTATTCCTCTTACTGATACCAATGATGGGACACGATTCATTCCATTGACCCCAATGATGGGACACTATTCCTCCTACTGATACTAATGATGGGGCACAATTCCTTCCCCTGATACGTACATATGGGGAACTATTCCTCCTACTAGCACCAATGATGGGGTACCATTCCTCCCAATGACACAAATGATGGGACACCATTCCTCCCAATGACACCATTGATGGGGCAATATTCCTTCCAATGATAACAATGATGGGGCACTATTCCTGCCCCTGACACCAATGATGGGGCGCTATTCATCCCACTAATATCAATGATGGGGCATTATTCCTTGCCCTGATACCAATGATGGTGCACTATTCCTCCAACTAATACCAACAAACAACCACAAAAAAATTTAAAAGAACTAAAGCTTAAAGCACAAAGAGCATATCTAAATGCCAATGCAACAAAACGAATAAATGCCATAATGAAAGCTTCCATAAATCGGACTCTAGATATGGGCCCATTTCAAATACTTTTAGGTGATAAATGTAGCAGTAAGATCATATTTATTGCACAAATGAAATACAGATATGGTAAAGATACAAGCGTATTATGTATACACTTTATTGTAGAAACTTCCATTATTTGGATGACCATGTCCAGCATGTGAACTCACTTTGACCATTGTATAAGCAGTTCACACCAGTAACAACACCGCCTAGCTGCAATCTATAACCCCTTGTATACCAACTGCCACCCACTCCGCGTCTTTTTCCCACAGTAGAGAAGGCAACAGCAAGTCCTCATATCACAGCCTGCCCCCTCTCTCTGTGTACTCTAGTGAGTACTGCTCCTCCTCACTGCATTTTATTAAATACAGAGGAGAATGTTACCTGCCAACAAGTGCTGCACCCTCCAGCCAAGAGAAACTTTGCCATTCCGACAATCCCTTTTAACCCTCTGCTACCCTCTGCATCTACCTCTATGTACATTATATATCATAAATATTACAGATCAGCAAAATTAATGTGCAAATTGAATCTAAAAAAATTGACAAATGGAGCATCATTGATTTTTCAATGCACCTGTGCATGCAATTTCTTTATGATTTTATACATTTATGAATTGTGATTTCTGAATTTGTGAAGTGATTTTTAGCAAATTAAACTAATCTGCATGTTTGTATACAGAACAAAACGTGACAAAATGTGTCCTATATTTCGAAATTGCAGATTTATTCTGTTTAATTTTTTTTCAGGATGGCCCCAGGGCTCTTCTGCAGTTTGCTAATCTCTCATTTGTTGTTATTACTATCACCTTTATTCATTATTATTATTACTATTATTATTATTATTTTTGTTGATTTATGTAACACTATCATCAGGGCTGTCTTTAACACAGGGCAAAAGGGGCAGCTGCTCCGGGCCCAGTCATTGTTGTGGGGCCAAAAGCAGCTGCCCCTCGAGCCCACACACCAAGAAAATGTTTGTTCAGGGTCCAATCAATATTACAGATGGCCCTGATTATCATTTCCTGGAGGCCTATATGCAGTCATACAGAGTGATATTGAAAATCTTGATACACTCAACTTTTTCAAAGACAAGAATATATTATAATAACTAAATAAAATATTTTAAATAATAATAATAATAGCAATGGCATACTAAAACAAGCACAGCAATTAAATATACGTTTCCACAAACAAGAATACATTATAATAAATAAATAATAGTAACAATAATCATTTTTTTTTAACAATAAATAAAAAATTGCATACAAAAACAATTAAACAAATCATCAAATACACAAAATAAAATAATTATAATAAGCAGTAATATATTTATATAATAATAATAACAATAGAAAATGGCATACAAAAACAAGTAGTAGCATTAAATTCACATATTTCCAAAGACGAGAATATATTATAATAAAGAAATAATAACTACATATTAAATCAGGATAAATAATAATAATACAAATACTAATAATAATAATAACAATTAATATAAATACACATATTTGGGTTGATTTACTAAAGGAGTAGAGGCAGGTCACTCTTCAAAGTGAATGATTTTGAAAAAGGTTGTAATATATTCACCAAGAATATCCAATCATGTGCCAAAAAAAATATCATGTTCTTTTTTTTTTCTTTTTTTCATTTTCCTCACAATAAAAATCAACACATTTTCCCTTCTTTGTTTTAGCATGCACTTTGCAAAATGAACAACCTCTACCCCTTTAGTAAATAGACCCCGTTCAAATAGACATGCCCCTATATACAATTGAGCAATAGGAAACACAGTGGGGGGGGGGGTTATTTACTAAAAGAGTAGAGGATGTTCACCAAAGTGAATGTTCATTTTGTAAAATAAATGTTGGTATTTAAGCCAAATCTGTGCACATTATGAATATTCAATTCATGTGCAAGGAGACTAAATGAAACAAAAGATTTTTTCATGCACTGAGTTGGAGCATTGAAGTAAACACAATGTCTTCTTTATGGACATTCCTACCTTACTAAAGTAAATCAGTTCTGTTGTTTCAGTAAATTGACCCCAATGTCTTCTCTTCTTCTACCACTCTGGCTATCTATAGCTATGAAATTATAGATCCATTCTATGGTTCCTTGTGAATTTGTACAGCCAGAAGTGGCAGTTAATGTGATGCCACAGAAGGAACCAAATGTAACTGCTAGATTTTGCTATTGTGAGATTGTCCAGCCAGAGAGGAGAACACAGACTTTATAGAAGACCCATAAATCTATAAATAAAATCTATAATAAAAACAAAGCATGGTTATGTTACCTTTATACTGTATAAATTCCCATTCCTTAGATGACATAAATAAATGTTATAACCTGCTCTAGTATTTTTTAATCTATTCGCTATCAGAGTTAATAAAAAAGACCAGAATTCCCAGGACACACTCTTCTCTTCTCTGCCTGGATGCTCCCCTGGTTAGGGACCTGTATGAGAACACATGGAGGGTCAGTAATGACAGTTTATTAGTAGCCAAGGCAATATTATACATCAAATAAGAGATGATAGCGCTTTTATCTAGTGGCAACAGTTTAACATCTTTACAATGTTTTATTCCCTTCATTTACTTTTATAAGAATATTATTGATGAATTGATGATGGAATTATCTGATATTGTCTAATATTTATTTTCCCTATCATCTGTTATCTCTATCTATCTATCTATCTATCTATCTATCTATCTATCTATCTATCTATCTATCTATCATCTATATGTCTCCATCACTCTATAAGTTTATGTTTGTTTCAGTCTATCTATCTTTTGCTTTTTTCCCATTGTATATATTATTTACCTATCTCTATCTATCTATGATCAATAGCTCACATTTTATCTATCTATCTATCTATCTATCTATCTATCTATCTATCTATCTATCAGTCTATCTATCTATCTATCTATCTATCTATCTATCTATCTATCTATCTATCTATCTATCTATCTATCTATCTTTCTATATTTTTTTTACCTTTTTCCATTGTGTACCTATCTCTATCAATCTTCAATCTATTGCTCACCATCTATCTATCTATCTATCTATCTATCTATCTATCTATCTATCTATCTATCTATCTGTCTACATTCCCCATCACCCTTTCAGTCCATCAGGCTTTGTTTCTTTGCAATCTACCTGCCTGTCTGTCCATTTTTTTATAGATTTGTTTTATCTATCTATCTATCTATCTATCTATCTATCTATCTATCTATCTATCTATCTGTATTTCTCCATCTCTCTGTCAGTTTATGTTTTTACAGTCTATCTATCCATCTATCTTTTGATTTTTTTCATTGTACAGTATATACTATTTACCTACCTTCTATCTATCTATCTATCTATCTATCTATCTATCTATCTATCTATCTATCTATCTATCTATCTATCTGTATTTCTCCATCACTCTATCAGTTTATGCTTTTTTTGCAGTCTATCTATCTATCCATCTATCTATCTATCTATCTATCTATCTATCTATCTATCTATCTATCTATCTATCTATCTATCTATCTATCCATCTATCTATCTATCTATCTATCTATCTATCTATCTATCTATCTATCTATCTATCTATCTATCTATCTATCTGTCTATCTATCTATTTATCGCTTTCAATGTATCTCTTTCTTCTATCTATTATATGTAGGAGTGATGTTCTAACATACATATGAAGCCTATGTGGTGTATTGGAACATATCATTGAGCCTGTGTGTCCCCCTGTGTCTCTGCAGTCCCTGTGCCCCCTAAGTCTGTCACCTCGCTGATGATGAACAAGGATGGCTTCCTGGGAGGGGTGACGGTGAATGCCGGAGAAGTGTTCTGCTCGGTGCCGGGCCGCTTGTCCTTGCTCAGCTCCACGTCCAAATACAAAGTGACAGTGGGGGAGGTGCAGCGTCGCCTGTCCCCTCCGGAGTGTCTGAACGCCTCTCTGCTGGGAGGGGTGCTAAGAAGGTGAGTCTGGGGGCCGGGGGAGGAGAGGGTTAATGCTGCTCACCTTCACATTGGGAACATTGTAGTTGTGACCTACATGGGTATTCAGCACACATCCAGTACATAGGAGGAGGTCGGTTATGTCACCTACCGGCAAAATCTTAGGCTGGGCATACACATTGTTAAAATGTTCTGACGAATTCTAGAATTCTAGCCACCCCCTACCATTTCCT
This sequence comes from Glandirana rugosa, assembly GCA_018402905.1. Classification (NCBI taxonomy): domain Eukaryota; kingdom Metazoa; phylum Chordata; class Amphibia; order Anura; family Ranidae; genus Glandirana; species Glandirana rugosa. Next base: position 1,589,842 of record BLSH010306994.1, read on the forward strand.
TTGCTTTTCATTGATTTTCTGATTGCAGATGAAAGCAGTCCAATGTGGGTAGGGTTGTCCCTTTTTTGATAGGGTTGTCCCCTTTTTGGTAGGGTTGTCACTTTTTTGGTAGGGTTGTCCCCTTTTTGGTAGGGTTGTCCCCTTTTTGGTAGGGTTGTCACCTGGGACTTTTCACTAGTATTACTAATAGGAAAGAGTTGATAAGGTTAATTTACTAATGGAGTAGAGACCTTTGACTTAGCATATTGAATGTTCGCTGAGCTTAGTAAAAAGGTGAAGCTTTAACCTTGCACGTGATTGGGTACCCAAAGTCAACACAGGTTCACCACATGTAGTAAGCTCAGTAAATGCTCACTTTTCTAAGCGAATAGTCTCTACGGCTTTAGTAAATCAGCCCAAATAAGTCCGGTGTTTGTCTTTCAGAAAAGGTGGGAACTTTCAAAAGGGGTGTATGGAACAATCGATTGATTCTGAAATGATCAGGTAGGTGAATTTACCATTTGTGCTCCAGTGAACAATCGTTTCAGACTTCCAATCAATCAATTACCACATTTGGGTAAAAAAACCCCAAAAAACTAGTGTATGGCCAGAGCTAGCTACATGTCCAGTCTATGTACTGATGCATGATCATACAGGCAAGACAAGCAATGAGTCTTATATCACAGGAAAGTGGGCTGGTGGGTTATTTTAGCTGCTGGTGATGAAATATCAATTTTGGATGGAGCTGAACTTCTGCTCCATCATGGTCCCTTGTAGGAATGCATGGGGGTTATGTACCCATTTCAGCTTTAAAGCAGAAGTCCCAGTGTGCCCATGCAGGCTCTGTCTATAATGCTTAAGTATTTTTTTTCTGTACAGTAATTATGGAATTAAAGGTACCCAAAGATGCCATGACAGGGAGGCATTAGAAGGCAATCAATAATGTGCCTTTCAGTGTCCTCTGTATAGCAGCTCTTATATAGTATACCCTCCCATTAAATTTACAATACCACCCCTCTGGTCAGTGCTTGGTGCCATGTCACACAACCTAAATATGACTGGCTAGACATGATGGGAGTTGATCCACACTTGCAAATATTCACATTTATGCCATATCTTGTACTGAATCATGTACTGAATTTTAAGGTATTATTAAAGTTTTTTATTGTGCAAGTTACATGGGATCTGTTGCTTTCATAGATAATCCTAAATGTCATTTCATTGTGTTCCATTACAGAGCGAAATCGAAAAACGGTGGACGATCTTTGAGGGAGAGATTGGAAAAGATTGGTTTGAATTTACCAGCTGGAAGACGCAAAGCTGCCAATGTCACTTTATTGACCTCCCTGGTGGAAGGTAAGGACACATCCAATAGAAGCCTCCCTGCCATAATTTAAAGTACTGTGATTATAATGGAAAAAGCAAGGATTGGGACTTTAAACGAGGCATGTGTGAGCAGCTGGACAAATAATACACAATATATATGGGGGTATCAAAGATATGTTTATTCTCAAATATACACATCTAATAGAACATTTTCCAAAGGTACATAATGTCTTGTTTTTTGGAGAGAATACATATTAATGGCCCACTAAGGCCATATAGATACTTGTTAATATAGCTAATACATAAAAGACCACCTTCCATGGTAGAATTCATTGAAAGAATAGAATACTGTATAAAATACCATACAATGATACTAGCAAAGGGTTTGATGTGTCCCAGCAGAGGTCCGATGATAAGACCATCCTCCATAGAAAGGTAATAGGTAGTCAAGGTATGGGGCATAACATACCATGACATATATTGGTAATGACTCCATGTAAAGCCCGACACATTTCTGTGGGGAATACCACTTCTTCAGGGGCGGATGCAATAACTGTCTAAATGAAATAACACAAAACTGCATATGTATATCATTGACAAAAAAGGAAAATCCCATGATACACCCAGTTGTAATGAAAAAATGATTACTAACGGGGACAGCATGTCCCGGTACTTACAAAAAGTCTGTTGTGTGAAGCACATACACTGGGAGGGACAACCAGGGCTGGCAGTAGTGTCCGCATCGGAAACTGAGATAGGGGCACACAGACGGCCGGAGACACGAAGGCAACCCCAAGGGCAGCAGTCCCACAATGGACGTGAATGTGATTCCAATGTTCTAGAACAAAGTGTGTGAAAGCATTGTGTATAAATAGTGAAGGTGGGTGGTGAGATGGAGGCAATGAGGCAATAAAATGAAAAAGGAAGAAAAGAAAAGAAAGAAAGAAAAGGAGAAGGAAACAGAGAAAAGAGAAAAGAAAAAGAAAACCACTAGGGGCAAAGGTTAGGAGAAATAGAGGTGGAACCCAAATTGGGGAGACAAGGAGCAGTGGTGAATGGGAAGAGCGATGCCGTAAATGGAGACTATTGTGCAGTCATGCAAATGTGAAACCACAGAGGCGGCCACAGAAGTGACTGTTCCTAAATGGTGAGCATATAAATGTAGATGCTCTACTTACAATGGATAATAGGTGGTCAGTGTTACTGACGTACTGACTGAATCACAGTGACGTACTGTGATTATAACATGTATTTTTTCACAGGGCCAGAAATTTATGCAGCACTTTACATATATATTGTACATTCACATCAGTCCCTGCCCTCAAGGAGCTAACAATCTAAGCTCCTTACCTCACATTCATACATACACATAGCAGGGCCAATTTAGACATGAGCAAATGAACCTACCAGCATGTCTATGGAGTGAGGAAATCAAACTACCCAGAGGAGACCCAATGTAGGCACACGGAGAACATGCAAACTCCACGTAGGTAGTTTGGTGGTTGGGATTTGAACCAACAACCCTAGTGCTGGCAACAGAATTGCTAGCCACTAAGCCTATTTAAAGACATTTTTTTAGTTTGAATAGACTAAAGAATAATTATACCCTCTGTCAAGTTTTTTTTTAGATCCCATTGAGTCATTTCCCTTCCCTTCCTGTTACTGACACATGACAGGAAGTGAAGGAAAAGTCTTAAGAATAGGGGAAATCCTCTTGGCACTGGTAAACATTTCTCCATTGGAAGTTTTCTCCTCTAGGTAAGAATAGATTGTTGATCTAGGGAAAATACCGTTGCATTCTGGGAATTTTCCCCATTGGAGAAAATTGGCCATTTTTTTATTGGGGTTTTAATGGTTTTAATTTGCCATCCTCTGGATTCATTGTGTTTATAAAATTTTGTATATTGAGTTTTCTGTGTATTTAATTCATTTTTCTATTGGTTGAACCATATACATTTGTGTCTTTTTTCAACCTATGTATGGCATTATGTAACTATTACTGTGGCAGTGATAATTGTAAGATTTTAGATTCTCCCTCACTTTTAGTCTCAGGGACAATGGTCAAGAGGAAAAATAGAGAGGAAGATTTCCCTGGTGGGACAACAGTCAGCAATGAAAACCTGAAAAAAGTTCTAACTTTTTCCTACACCATACAAAATTAAAAGAAACATATTTTGTTTTTTTAAAAACCAACTCAACTCAATAGCAATATTTTAGATTGAATCTCTTCTTATACCTCTTGAGTAGGGTTCTCCAAACTGTGGCCCACGGACCAGATGTGGTCCTTTGCTTGCCTTTATCTGGCCCTTTGGACACTATTCCTTTCACTGATACCAAAGATGGGGCACTCTTCCTCCCACTGATAACAACAATGGGGTACTACTTCTCCCACTGACACCAGAGATGGGGAGCTAATTCTCACCAATTATGGAGCACTATTGTTCTCACTCACACCAATGAATTCATTTATTTAGTCCAACTGACCAGCACGTCTATGGCATTGTTTACTTCCACTAATGTCAGGGCATTTTCTACTCCCACTGGCCACAGCCTGGTCCCCCTAAAGTTTGAAGGGCAGTAAACTGGCCTTTTGTTTCAAACTCTTAGAGACCCCTGCTCTTGATGACTGTTGTGGAGAGAATCCTTCAACAAAATTCCCAATCCTGTACAACTACTCTAACCACAGCAAAGCCATGTAATGACGTTACTGTCTTACAATATGTTCTTCATAATAAATAATTGGGGAATTCAACTGTGAGAGTGGGCACACATGTTATAGGTTTGTTAGAGTTGATGGAGACATTATTTTTGGGAATCCTTACATATTGTGGGTTATTCAGCCCACCTAAAGTGTAAGCAATAAAAATCAAAATTAAACCTTGAGATGCATACAGGGAGCAGATCTTACTCATTTAGTACTTCAGTTTTTTTATCCAGATGTAGCTATAGTGCTCCAGTCCACTCTGGTCCCTTCTCTTGGTAAACTGAGGATTCTGGAATAATCCTGCTTGGGGGCCTTCAGACTGCTTGCTGCTTCTCACATACAAAAAACTTTTTGTAAAACAAAAGATTGTAATGTATGGTATCAAGGGGTGCTAATCTAGTTACATAGTTAGTCTGGTTGAAAAAAGTCCATCTAGTTCACTCAATAGGAAATCAAACAAACTGATAGAAAACCTCCATATACACAACCCTATACTCACAGTTGATCCACAAAGAGGCAAAAAAACCCACATCATCCAATTCACCCCAGAAGGGGGGGGGCCTTCCTGACCCCCCAGAACACCTGGAGGAGTAGTTAATCTGAGCACACATGTTCGAGATGCAGGAGAGTAGTTCACAAACACACCTACTGCAGGCTCTTCACTGTCTCTTCCGTAAAGACTAGTGTAAAAAAAATAAGTTAGAAGTATCAGACCACTATCAGACTTAGCAATTTCATTGTCACCCAAATTTTGCTTAAGCTCTCAATTTTGCTCAATAAACTGCTGTGAAATTTGCCTGGAAATACAAATGCAACTCTTTTTATTTATAGTAGTTTTGCTTACTTAAGAATGTCATTGTTCTTTTTTGTGAACAAAAAAATACCTAAAGGCAATCTTTGGCCACCTCCCCCCACCCCCGCTTACTCGGTGGTCATGGTGCCACATTTCTGATACTCACCCACCCAGAGGATCCAGCATTGTCCCGCTGTGATCCTCTTGTATTCTGCCACCTCTCGGTCCCCTCCCTGCCATGGTCTTGTGTGACATCATTGGGAGGCCTTCCAGCTCTTCCTGGTTCAGCCGGCACACCTCCTGATGATGCGACACTAGGCCCACCCCCCTCCTCCTTTGTTAATGCAAAAGGAGTTAAAGGGAGGACTTGCAAGGTATTCAGCTAGGCCAGGGGTACTCAACCCTGTTCTCAAGTACCCCTGAAGGATATGTTTGCAGGTTTTGCTTTATCCTGACAGGTGCTTTGACTCAGAGTCAATGGCTTAGTATTTTGGACAGCTATTTTATCTAAGAGAAATTCCCAAAACATGGTCTGTTGGGGGTACTTGAGAACAGGGTTGAGAACAACTGGCCTAGGCGAGTGACATGCAAGGGAAGGAGTGGCCTCACTATTATTAAAAAAAACAGCCAACAAAAAAAAAGACATCCCTATTCCGGCAGTGGAGGGTGGAGAGGAGGGAAGTCTCCCTTGAGGTGAAGATCCACTTTAAAGAATAAGGCTAATTAAAGACCTTTATTTGGCACAAAAATGGGTCTAGGAGAAATAAAAGCAGCCTTTGAAACCCTATGAAGCCATTTAAAGCCGTTTTAGAAGCCACCAAAAAACACCATCATCTTGCTTTCTATATTAACTCCAATACATTTTGCCAAAACTGAGAAATTTCACCAAAATCACGTTTTATCACTATGACCCAAATAAACCTCCCCACTTCACTCATTTCTGACAGCCCCCAATCAGATCCTAAATTACCTTGGATGCTTTAATGTGATTGGTGATGCAGAATGACAGAAAGTGAGGAAATTACATAGCATAGATCCCAGGAAGTACATTTCTAATAATGACCCTGTTAAATGGTCCATGAAAATCTCTCCACACTTCATGGCAGAGAAAGTAGATTAAATCTGAACTCCAGGCACACAGCCAAATTCATACAGTAGATGAAACACATACGTGGGAGCTGTTGTACCTGCCAAGGGATTTGTGTCTCTGTTCATCCTTTCCTGGGGTTTTGCACAGCTCTGCTACACAGCCCTGTCTGGCAGGTGATGGGACCTGATTTTTTTCTGTTACAGTTTCAATTTCATTTATGGGTCTTGTCCTTACCCTCACTGAATTTGTGACTGGACAGTAAGGCCCTGTTCACACCTGAGCGATTCTCTGCTTGAAGCTTGTAGCTCTTTTTTTTTCAAAATGTTTGGTCCTTCTTTCATTTGTTTAGCAAAAAAAATAAAACCCAGCAGTCATTAAATACCACCACAGGAAAGCTCTATTTGTGGGAAAAAATGATAAAAAAATTAATTTGGGTACAGTGCCCAAGTAATTGTTATTCAAAGTGTGACAATGCTGAAAGCTGAAATTGGCCTGGGCAGGAAGGGGGCGAAAGTGTCCAGTAGATAAGTGGTTAAATGAGCATTAAGTCCTTGAGGTGCGGAAATCCACCCTTGCAGTGGCAATGGTAGTCTTTGTATAATTCCTGGAGTTCAGCTCTAATATGAAAGGGGGGAGAATTTTGGAATATAGGGGGGTATCCTGGAATCTTCTATATGATTGCTGTGCAGACTGTTGTCACAGTGGGGTTGATTTACTAATACTGGAGGAGCAAAATTTGGTGCAGCTCTGCATAGAAACCAATCAGCTTCCAGTTTTCTTTTTCTTGTCAAAGCGTAATCAAACAAGTTGAAGTTAGTAGCTGGTGCTACCATGCACAGCTGCACCGGGTTTTGCACTTTCCAGTTTTAGTAAATCAACCCCAGTGTGTATATTAATTGTTCATTGATGTCCCAAGGAAGCATTTACGAAACGCGTTGAGAACAAGACCTTATAGCTCACTGAATGCATTGACTATAGAAGATATTTAAAATGTAAAAAGTACATTAGATGTAAAACTAAGAAGAACAGTTGTAATGAGAAGTATTGGTTCAGCATATTTGATATCCATTCAAAAAATATCATTTTATTGAATGCATGCAGTATCTTTTAATCATGCTGAAAGTATAAATAGGAAAAAAAATATAAGCACAATTTTAAAGTGAATATATTTCTTTTTGACCCAATTGTTTAAAAAAAAATCTGCAATTTGTTTTGCACTTTGGATAGAGTAGAGAGGGTTGGGGAAAGGGATAGGAAGGGGAAATCACCTTAGTGTGGTCATAGAGACAGAAGTTCTAACACTTCCCCTCTCTCATGTGTCCATACCTGAGACCAAACTGGCTGTATTTCAACATACAATACATATTACAGGCAACAGGCTACCTGAACTACCAGAATTGCCCTTACTTTCTATCTTTCCAGGATCGCCACATACTTTATCTTTGTCGCAGCCAGGGCTATCATACCCAGACATTGGAATTCTAGCATCATTCCCAGTATTAAAAAATGGGTGTCCAAACTAAATGATATTATGTGTATGGAGTAATTGTCAGTGAGCCTACAGAAGAAATACACAAATTTCATAGCTAAATAGGAGCTTGAAAAGACTTCACCGTCTCAGATATCTTGTACCTATGGGCTAGTTTCTCACCAAATATGAATATAGGGAACCATGAAGGAGGCCCGTAGTCCATTTTACTTTCCGCACTTTTTTTTTTTTTTTTTTTCCTTCTTTATATATATATATATTTTTCTTTGCTATTTATTTAAATGGTTGAAGGTATGGGGTGGCAAAGGTCTATGCAGGAATATAAAATTGAATGACAAACCAGCTCAAATTGAGTTTTTGGTTTGCTCATGAAGCCAAATGAGAATTTGTGATGTTATATTTTTCATGTTACTAAGTGTATCATAAAAAATTGGTTCAATAAAGCTTTGGGGGAAAAAAAACAAAAAAACACTCCCCCACTCTATACCAAACTTAAAAAAAAATTGTCTGGCGCTCCGCGTTCACAGTTTTATCTGATATGCTCCACTTGTGGCCACACACAACGTACACATAACATGAGGATTGCTTTCTTCCTCTAGATTGATATCAGCCACACAGCCACTCTAAACTACGTGTAACCAGACACTCCCTACAGGAATAATTATGGTCGGGCTAAATAGGAAATATAGATGTCGTTAGAGTACAGGGACAATTTATACTAATCATCATCCACTTACAGTATGCTCAATGATAATCCGGCAGCCTGACATGTGCTAATGCGAGGTAAATGCCTGTAATTACCAGTCATCTGTCTGTCTCTAGTGACTGGCAAGGACTATTATAATTATTGGTTCATACGTTCATATTTAGCAAAGACATAGAACACATAATATAAACATTAACCGGCCCGGGCTGGTGGAAGAGATGATAATCTCTAGGAGGTGTCTATGAATCACGTCACGCCGACAGAGTTTACATAGGGTAACCATTACCCAACTAAACCAAAAGGCAAGGAGGGACAATTTACTAAAGGAGCGAAGTGTCCACTTAGAAAAGGGAATGTTTGCGTAGTTCAAAAATTATAGTAAAGCTATCCTCATTTCCAATACCCAATCATGTGCCGGGATTTATAAACAACAAGATTTTGCTGTGCATGCATTGGTATGCACAGCCTATTGCATTAGGGTGTGCACCCCACAACACAAATACAAGTGGGTATATCAGCAGAGCAGAGATTGGTGTCACTAGGGCAGTGGGTGGTGTCAGTAGTTATTATATATATATATATATTTATTTTTTTCAATTTTTTTAGGAGTCCCGTTGGGGGGCTTTGGTGAAATATCAAGACTCTAAACAGAGATAAAGTGACTGAGGACAGACCTCCCTCAGTCCCTTTCTCTGCAGTCTCAGCTGCACAGGACAGTGAACGAATGGGAAGTACTCTGTGCTTAGCGGCTTCCTGTTCATTCACAAACGGAAGCATAGTAAACATAGTTTATCCTGTGTGCATGCCTATGTGTGCACGTGAATGGAGGACTGAAGTGAACTCATATTCACAATATTTGCTAACAGGGATGAGTGAAATTGTGAATTTTTATTGGCCTGAAATCTCAAAAACAGGAAACCTTTTCAAAATGTAGCCATTTTGGCAAAATTTAATTTTATTTTGGTGTTTTTCTGGTGCAATGAGCTTTAGTTGGCTTATGAGGGTCACTGAAGCTATCTTGGACATGTTCTTGTTCCATAAAAGGCCCCCCAAGAGCCTCAATATTTTATATTTTTTTCACAAAAAAAGTAACATAAAAATGTAATTTATATAAAAAAAAATACAATAAACAACTAAATTAAATAAAGCATATCAATCTAAAAGCATCCATCAAAAACACACCTTCCTAATAAAGAAAAAAGGGCAGATTTTTAAATATTTTTTTTACCAAATTTTACGTAAGCTGAGAGTTTCAATTTAGTTAATTTTTCAATTTTCACCTGATCTACTCCACTCATCCATGTTTACTAAGCTAAGTGGATGGTTACTACTTTGTTATTAAATCAACCGCAATCTGTCCCACAATGAGCCATGATCATCATATCATTTTTAAAATCATACTAAAGTTGATGCTTATAATGTTTTAATGTTATATGTTTTAATCTTTCTGTAATAAAATTATATTATATTATATTTTGTATAATTATTATTATTATTTTTAATACAAGGTTTGTTCACTTGAGTTTAAATGAGGTTGTATGTTACACAATAGCTGTTACGGAGTAGGAAATCTCTGTGCTGTACATCTGCCAATTGAGTTCAGGTATTTCCAATGAAGGGTACTGTTAATACTGCAGCATAAAATACATTATTTATTCTTATTTATTTATTACAGGTACTTACTGTATATAGTGCCATCAATTCATGCAGTGCTTTACATATTTTTTTTATATATTCACATCGGCCCTCAAAAGAGCTTACAATCTAAGGTTCCTTACTCGCATTCATACATACACATACTAGGTCCAGTTTGGACAGGTTCCAATTAACCTAGCAGCATGTCTTTGGAGTGTGGGAGGAAAACGGAATACCTGGAGAAAAACCTATGCATTCACAAGGAGAACATGCAAAATCCAGTTATAGACAATTGTGAGCTTCCAACCTTTGTGGTTACATTTTGGGGAAGAATCTTCTCGGTTCCACTGTGTACTAAGCCATAAAGACAGGGTTTGATAAGTCTGGTGTGGAAAAGGCTTGCCCAGAGCCCTGACCTCAACCTAAATGAACACCTTTATAATGAATTTAATGGCCACTGGTGAGCTAGGTCTTCTCATCCAACATCAGTACCTGACTTCACAAATGTTCTTTTGGGGGAATAAAAACACATTTCCACAGACACACTCCAAAATTTTCTGGGAAGCTTTTCCAGAAGAGTAGAGGCCATTATGGATGCAAAGGGCAGGCTGACACTATATTAATACCCAATGGTTTTAAAATGGGATTTCCAACCAGCTCATAGGGGTGGGATGGTGAGAATCCAACATACTTTTCAACATATATGTAAGTCTGGTGATCTGACCTTACTAGCTGTTTGCCCTTGTCAAGATCATTGACTCAGAAAGGCCATAGAAAGCCACAAACATTTCCTAGTAGTGGTCAACAATGGCTTTATGTGAGTGTGAGTGTGACTTCTAATCTTGTTAATAGGTTATTGATAAAGACTGGCCAGTCCATTGGGTGTAGAGAGAAGTGGCAAAATATGGTTGGCCCAGGGGGAGGGGAAGTATAAATCTGGCCCTGTCTACTGGTAAAACTCTCGGCCGTTGGACATTGCAGTCCCCTCGGCTTGCTTTCAGTTTTCTATTTTCAACAATGATAAACTCATCCTGATCATTAGAATACACAAGGACCCTGCTCAGAAATATTAAAATCCATCAAATTCCCTCAGGTTACCTACAAAAAATAATTCAGCGAGAATCCCCGCCAAGCCTGACTTCTCACCACCCCTAGCTACCTCCGATCTTTCTTGTGTGTCGGAGTCACATTCTTGCAAGTTTGAAGAAGAGTTTGATGCTCCAGGCCAGAAACCTGATAGCACAGCTAACAGAGAATGTGCCAGTTAGAATTATATTAAGCCTAATTATTGTTTTTTTTTTTTTGTTCTGCTTCGCCTTTTAAAGTGAACATGCGCTTGTTTCTCCCTGTCAGTCAGCTTTCATCTTGTGACTTCCAGAGACAACAAAATTTAAACTATACCTGTATATTGCACTACCGTCTCTACAGCTACCACGGATTACAATAGTTGTAATGGCAGCAATGATCACTCCAATCTCATTGTTATTACAGCTTATTTTTATTACTGTTATTCTAGCGGGGACAAGTGCTTAAAGTGCATATAAAGTTTACTAAAACCGGAGAGAGCGCAATCTGGTGCAGCTATGCATGGTAGCCAAACAACTTCTAACTTCAGCTTGCTCAGTTAAGCTTTGACAATAAAATCTGGAAGCTGATTGGTTTCTATGCACAGCTGCACCATATTTTGCACTCGCCAGTTTTAGTAAATAAATCCCAAAGTTTTTTTTTTTTGGTTTTGGATTCAGTAGAGTAAGGTTAAACCTCAATGCAGGTTTTTTTCATCTGTGTCCTATTTAAGTAATTTCCTTCCACTTCCGTCCATTAGACACAACATGAAGTGAGAGGATGTTTTTCAAAAGAGAGGTAAATCTCTTGACATTTCACCAGGATACGTGTCACCAATGGTGGGATCCCTCTTTAATACTGTTCTCTGTTAACATCTCAGTTGTTTGGATTTACCTTGTCTTTCAGGTCACCAGGAAAAATAGATAGTTTGAATCTATCTAGTGGGCATACTCAGGGCTGCTGTTAGAAACTAAAGCGCCCCATACTGGCAAACCGACATGGGGGCCCCTATACAGACAACCTGGCACTGGGCCCCATACAGACGACCTGGCACAGGGCCCCATACAGCCAATGCTTCAGTTATATACCGATCAATCATTGTGTTCATTCAGGAAAGGAAGGGGCTGGTAAATATGACATATTTACTGGACCGTTCCCCCACTATCAATCTTGAAGGATCCTATTGTGTGCTTGCGGGAGTAGGGGGGGGCACGCAGGGGGCCTGGGCAGCAGGGGTAAACTTATGGTGCACAGGGAGGGTGATCAACGTGGTGGGGGGGGGATTACTGGAACCAATCGCCTGTATGGCTCTCTTTGTAGCAGCTGAAAGCCAATATGAGGAAAGGAGAAGAAGCCAGCTTTCAGCTGCTGCAGAGAGAGCCATACAGGGGATTGGTTCCAGTAATTGCCCCCTGCCACACCGATCATCCTCCCTGCCCACATTCAATTTATTCTGCTGCCTGGGCCTCCCTGCTGGCCCGGGCCCCATACAGGGGGACTGGCGTTACCCCCTTATTTACGGCCCTGAGGATACAGATAGCAATCAAAACCTGCCAAAGGTTCTATTCCTAATATACTGTATCTAGAATGCAAAAAAATGGGCTTTATATACATTTTAAACACCCCATTAACTTCTTCCTGCTAACATTAAATTGAAAAGATTTATTACAGTGATTTGTGTCGCCTTAAATCCCACAAAGCCATAACAATAGTATCACTTTTTTCTTTGCCTATTCTACCCTATGGCAAATATGTAAAATACATAAACGTTACATTCGCTGTCAGAATTTGCCCGTGAACATTTTCTTTAAACTCAGCTAGATAAATCTATATTTGGGCAAGACCTTCCTAGGTTGACTTGAACCGTCTTTTTGGCCTAAGTGCACATGTTTGCCAAAGACTCACCCCCTAAATATAATTTGCGTTTGACCACATTCAACTTTATATTTTCCACAGGCAGGCTTTATAAATATCAGGAATGTTGGCAGCAAATGAATGACAGAAATAACCATGTTTTCTAATCATGAAACAATGAAACTGGAATTTAAGATAGGATGCTGTATTTACAGAATTCATAGGCTACCATATTAGAGGATTCATATGATAAGAAGAGATCTGAGCAGGCGACTCAATCTACAGAAAACCTTGTAATTATTGCAAGCCACCTCTATGCCTGCCACTGTAATTACTTATAAGTGCCAACATAAAGAAAATATAAAAAAATTAAAATTGTTGTTTTTTAATGCTGACTCTTTTGCCATTGGCTGCCATCGTGGGCCTGCATTTGGGGCAAACACCTAAATGTGACAGTTCTGACCATACAAATGCTTTTTCTGCAGGTGAAGCTGTCCATCTTGCCCGGGACTTTGGTTACATCTGTGAAACAGAATTTCCAGCCAAGGCAGTGTCAGAATACTTGAACAGACAGCACACAGACCCGACCGATCTGCACTCCAGAAAGAACATGCTGCTGGCCACAAAGTGAGTAACTGACTCTGCAAACTCAGATCATTGATGTTACATGTATGTTTGTCATTTGTGGGATTGCTATTCTAAAAAGAGAAAGTAGAGTAAGATTTATATAATGATATAATTTCCATGTTGGGAACTGAACCTATATGAGCCTACATGAGCTGAACCTTTTTGATGCACTATATGCCAATCTTCCACAGTAATCCCTTTCAATCCAGTTTATTTTAGCAATAAGCAATGCAAATTGGAAAGACAAGTTGGATATGTGGGAAAGTCTTAGTGGTGAATGCTTTGTAATGCAAAGACCATATCAAATAAGTCATTGGTGGCACCTTGTCAGCAACAGAATCATAAAGGGGACCTATCTGCTCCTAAGATGTGTCTTCCTCACAGGATAATTGCTGCAGAATGTCTCTGCCATTGTGTAACATCTCACTGGTTCAGCCAGTAAGGGATTGATGGTGTGGGAACAGATTAGTGCATGATCCAGTTGCTGGATAATCACCACCAATCGGCAAGATTGCTAGTGAGGTATGCCCTAAAGCAGACATGAGATAATCTAGCACATAGTGAGTATACTATACATATCACAAATGATTTAGTACACTATCACAAACCCCTAAATTTAAGGTTGCTGTTTTCTTCCACTGGTGCCGCCTCCATCGACCAACACTGTAGATGGTTGGCTGGCTCTTCTGTGGCTAGAAACAGACTTGTACATGGTTGATATATCCTTGCATTACTATTCATTATCTTAAATCATTCTTGACCCTATTCTGTCCATCTCACTACATAATTCCTTTGTTATAGACTGCTGCAGGTCAAATGGAGACTCCAACATGTAGGTTGAGCAGGGCAGATAGGTTAAGGCCTAGAGAGGTAGGACCATTAGATGAAACACCTGCTGGCTGAGCAGGTACAGGAGCACTCTGTGTCATAACAATAATATTGTCAGAGAAGCTGATCAGTAGTACCACCAGCCAGAATGGAACCAGAATGTAGTGCCTCTGTATGAAACTAGCTTACTAATATCTCAAGATTGTGAAGACATGGTACTCTGATCACTTTATCAGCAGCCATGACTGTGGAGGGTTATTGACTTTGTAAAGTTCTGGGTCCTGGAGGTCTCCTGCCTGCAACTATGCACCAGGCTAAAATTAGTTGTTGTCCCAAAGATATTTAAAGACTTATCACTGGCAACTACTCCTGTGTAGAAAGTAGGTGTATAGATGTAGATATCTATATCAAGAGATTGGAGAGAAATGTCATTTACTTCACTACTGTTTCTTTCCCTCAATTTGGGGACATCCAGTATGCATCTTGGTCATAAGGTGTTGGAAAGTTTGGTGTCTGTCTGCTAGTTCCAGTAGACCAGAGCAATCAATGATCTTCCATGTTAGTTGTTATTAGTTTCTACTTCTTGCACATAGTTGTTGCATTGTGAGCGTTAACCCGAACCTAACTGTCAGCATAAATCAGCTAAATACAGTTGAGGTGCAGCAATACAATAGTTGTATAAAGTCGTATTGTTGAATTTACATGCAGCGTTGAAAGTGTAAAGTTAATTTTGTTTAAAAAGAAGCCACATCATGAGTAGAAAAGTATCTCCCTTGCAGCATGCTGTAGACAAGGGCACTTTATCTTTGTGTGGGAGCAGTGATCTCTCTGAAGAGGTCCTGCATACCCCCTGATGAATCAGAGCTACAGCTCTCCAATAATCAGGAAGCTTTTTCAATTGCAGAGATATTAGTTTGATTGAATGGAGGGAGTGTTGGATCTCTGCCTCCACAGAGAGAGAGCAAGGGTCTTCTCTGCAGAACATTGGCAGTGGACAGGCGTTTCTACTCAGGTTGTGACTACTTTCTAATGAAAGCAAACTGTAAGACTTTGAATAGGTTTTTTTTTGCACCTGGAATGTATTTAGCTGATTTAAACTAAAACTTAATTTGGGATTTAAGGTTGAGGATCCCTCGCTGGATCACAATATGTGATATTATACAGTAGGTCAATGGGGTCATGTAGCTTGACTACATGGGAATATGATAAGCAGGATGTACAAAATACAATATCTTGTTTGCCTTTTTACCACCAAATAATTTCTAGATTAAAAAAAAAAGTTTATATTTATAAACAGGGTTTCAAAATTCTGGGCTCCATGCCCAGTAATGTCAAGCTGTGTCATCTCAGTGGAAAACAATTCCTTTCTACATTTTCTCTATTAAAGTTCCTCTGTTTGGGGGATGATAAACTGAGCATTCTTCAAGATCACACATGGGATGATCCATGCAGTATATACAGCAAATGTAAATTGCTTTCATGATAACAACATTTCCTTTTTTTGGTGAAAGGAGTTCATGGTTAATTTGATTTTATAAGTGATACAGCATGGGAGGTCAGACCAGTATGGGTTCAGACTATAGAAAATGGTGAATCAGAATGGTGTGACTCTAGAGTATATATAGAGAAGAATATCATGCTGGTGTGTTAAGATGAGCCACTAGATAAGGTTAGGTAAAAATGATGCAACTGCTCAGTAATGTGATGGAATTTTCATTACAATGTGCCAAGAGAAGTGATGGGCCCAGCTTTCAGCATTCCCAGGCATTCTTAGCACTTCTTAAAAATGATATAAGAGATATCATACCAGCAACATGCAGGATCCTTGTGTATGTGTGTTTCTTTGTGTGTGCACTCTGCAGTGTGTCTCTGTGGGAGCTGATTGTCCAGCAGGTGAGTATGTGGGAGCATAGTGCTCTACAGGAAATCCTCTGAAAGCATGGAAGTATAAAAGGAAGTATGTAGGAGTGTAGCAGTCTACAAAGCAGTCTAGGGGAACATGGCAGTCTATTTGACCAGATTGACAGATTGCAAAACAATCTTTGGCAGGGTGTTGGGCTGCAAGGCAATCTCTGGTTACATGACAATATACAGACAGTCTCTGGGAAAATCACATTCTGTAAGGAAATCTCCAAGAGCATCACGGTACAAGGTTCTGGAAGCATGTCAATCTACAAGGACATCTTTTATGGCAGTTTATGGGATCATTAACAATTTTCCAAGCAATAAGGGGAACATTGCAGTCTACAAAGCAGTCTCTGGAAGTATGACACTCTAAGTGGAAGTCAAGGAAGCCTACAAGGCAATCTATGGAAAGTCAACAGAGCAGTCTTTTGAAGCAAATCAGTCTAACAATGAAGTATCTGGGAACAAGGCAGTCTTTTAGACTTGATGGTCTATAAGAAAGTCTCTGAAAACATGGAAGTCTTCAAGGCATTCTTTGAGAGCATGGCAGTCTAAAAGGCAGCCTCTGGAAGCTTGTCTGTCTACAAAGCAGACTCTATGTGCATGGCAGTCTACAATGCAGTTTTTGGGAAAATCACCAGGAAATCTCCAGCAGCACCATGGTCTACAAAGCTCTGGAAGCATGCAAATCTACAAGGATGTGTCTGGTAACATGGCAATCTACAAGTCAGTATCTGGAAGCATTAACAATCTATAAAACAATTGCGGGAGCATGCAGTATAAAAAGCCCTTTCTGGGAGCATGACAATTTGCAAGGAAGTCTATGTGAAAAGGCAGCCTGCAAGGGAATCTTTGGAAAGCAATCTTTTGAAGCATATCCGTTTAACAGTGAAGTATCTTGGAATAAGGCAGTCTACAAGACAGTTTTGAGAGCTTGGCAGCCTACAATGCTGTCTCTCTAAGCTTGGATGTCTACAAGGCAGACTCGGGGAGCATGGCAGTCTACAAGAATGTCTCTGGGAACATGGCAATTTACCATGACAGAGGGCTTTTAAAAGTAGTCTTTGGGGGAATTGGGGTCTTTGTCATTTACAAGGCAGTCTTTAAAATGAGAGTGCTCTACAAGATAATCTCTTGGTGCATGGCAGTCTAATAAGGCAGCTTCTGGGAAAATAATAATAATAATACATTTTGATGGTTTATAGCTGTTTGAAGTGTGATTTGTCCAGTCTGTAAAAGCAGCTTTTTTCTGGGTGGAGACTATCCACATTAATTGAATATAACTGAGCAATTTGCATAATACATGCTGAAAAATAACACACACTGGGATTGTCACAGACAGATTTCCTGTAGTTACATAGCAAGCCTCCAACCCTTGGTTTTAAGAGGTATATGTTTTTATTTAGTGAGTAGAGTGACTAATCTGAGGTCAGTTTGCTCCACTCACATCAGTACGGTATTATTTTCAATGGGTTTGTGCTGGGTACTGTAGTTTTTACAGTCACTGCATTCTGCGTTGCCACGTTGAAAGCTTGACTTTGCTGCCAAATTATTTACTATCATGCTGCCACTAAAGTCTGCAAAAACTCCTGTTCTTTATGGATGTTCCAAACAAGTGACCTGTTAGGTGACATAGCTAATATCAGGGTGGCAATTCTTGGGTCTTCAGGTGAAAAAAACAAGTCAACAATGGCTAGTCCCATTTCTCATTCACTCCTTTCCAGCACTGCAGCCTTAAGCAAAGTCCTCTACATTTTCCACTTCCAGGAATGTTGAATACCTCTGTCTTCTGCAGCATGCTGTGATTCCTACCTCTGACTCCCTAGGTTATTACTGAGTCCCATAGAGGGAGATTTACTAAAACTGGAGCACTCAGAATCTGGGGCTGCTGTGCATGGTAGCCAATCATCTTCTAACTTCAGCTTGTTCAAAAAAGCTTTGACAATAATACCTGTAAGTTGATTGGTTTCTATGCACAGCTGCACCAGATATTGCATTGTCCAGTTTTAGTAAATCTCCCCCACAGTGACATAGGGGTCGGAGGATGGAGCTACATTGCTCAGTGGGAGATAGAGGCCTCCGACATGACCAGGAGTGTTAGATGCTGACTTTGCTAAAGGCTGCAACACTAGAACAGAGGGAAGTAGAAGACACAGGCTGCTAGAGAGGTAAGTACTATCTTTTTTACTACAGATATTTAAAATTTTTAAGGGATCAATAGGGTTGTTTTAAGTATGAGAGACAGACGCACGTTGAAAACCACAAAGAGGCATTGAATTGTGCTAGTATCTGCTCTAAACCAAGGGCACAAAAAAAAAGATTTACTCCATTTCTAACATATGTTTTGCTTAATGTGATTTGAATTTCATTGTCTCATTTTCTGAGGTCAGGAGATAGGAGTGGCTCAGACCTTTAATAAGTTGCAGATCTCTTACTGCTGACTTTGAAGACGGATAATGCTTGACTTTTTGCCATTTACTTTCCAAATTCAAAGTTTCCTTTCAGATTTCTCCATGGTGATTGACAGGTCAGGAAGGGCTACAATTATCCTATAACACCCTTAACCCGTTGAATAATTAGATATATTACCAATTAGCATGGAATCGAGAAATGATGATGTTAAGAAAAATGAAATGCTTTCTGAAAACGCCGTGTCTTTTTGGGTTTTTATATATACATTTGATTGTGATGAGGTTAATGCTAGTAATATTATCAATGTTTTTTTAAATTAAATCAAAATGATGCTACTGATAAAAAAATGTAATTCAAATTATTATTACATTTTATAAATTGTATAAATTATTATTACAATTAAAAAAAATGTTTCATTGTATAGTTTGTAAAAGTATACATACATGGGACATCCAACATTTTTTTGTTTAAGGTTTTGGATACATTAGTGAACTCTTAGAACATGTGTCACAGGAGAGATTCATTGTCTATATTTGTCCTGGTGATCGTTGTCACTGGGACAGAAAGCAATGGGAAATCCAAAATTTTACAGTTGTCACCAGAACAGAAATATCAGTAAACCTGTGCCAGTACTAATTATCTAAAACCTTCACATTTGGAGATAGCTCCTGACAATTCTTATATTGTGTCTTCAGTGAAGATACATTTCTCTAGTACAGTGGTTCTCAACTCCTGTCCTCAGGACCCACCAACAGGCCAGATTTTAAGTATTACCTTGGGGAGATGCAGACTAGAATACTGCAATCACTGAGCAGCAAATGATTTCACCTGTGATGCATTTCAGT
The DNA here is from genome assembly GCA_018402905.1 of Glandirana rugosa. NCBI lineage: Eukaryota > Metazoa > Chordata > Amphibia > Anura > Ranidae > Glandirana > Glandirana rugosa. Next base: position 1,609,100 of record BLSH010306994.1, read on the forward strand.
TATCCTGCAAACCTGGCCTGTTAGTGGGTCCCGAGGACAGGAGTTGAGAGCCACTGCTCTAGTAGGACACAGGACAAAAAAAGGCCAGTTTCCATGTGTTATCCCGATGTAAAGAAACAATATTTTGCCCACAGATATACTTTTATTAAACCTAGCTAAACGGTTTTCCTCTTCAGCTGCCCTTCAGTGCTGTTGACATAAACCTAAGCATTTAGTCATGTGATCTCTGTTAAAGGAAAGGACCATAATTCCAGTTGGCTGATTCCTAGCACTAATGGAAGCAAAGAACATTTCTCCAGTAAAGTATCTCAGCAATTCCATTGTTTATTTATGCCAGCAAGGCTATTACGATAATTTTCAGTTAAAGTTTTAGTTTGGGTCCACTTTTAAAATATTATAATTTCTTTGAAGGAACCAAAGCTTTTTTTGACTTTGAGTTTGATTGCCTAGCAGTATCTCACTCAGTTGTGTTCTCTTTTCCCTCCAGGCAACTTTGTAAAGAGTTCACAGACCTTCTGGCCCAGGACAGAACACCTATAGGTAACAGCCGACCTAGCCCAATCCTAGAACCAGGAATCCAGAGCTGCTTAACTCACTTTAGCCTCATTACCCATGGCTTTGGCTCCCCGGCTATCTGTGCGGCCCTTACGGCCCTGCAAAACTACCTTACCGAAGCCCTGAAGGGAATGGACAAAATGTTCTTGAATAACAACAGTACCAACAGGCACACATCTGGGGATGGACCGGGCAGTAAAAACAGTGACAAGGAAGAAAAGCACCGGAAATGAAAGCTGGACCTACTCTAACATCTTTCATTTTAGCTTTAACGAAAAACAAAAAAAAAAGAAAGAAAAATATTGAACTGGCTTTGGAGAATTACAAATATATATCAGACTGCGCCCATGACGCAACCCACGGACATCCAGCACGCAATTGGGTGCAAAAATCTCTGTCAACGACTTCCTTTGTATCCTCTTCATTTTTAAGAATACTTTATAGTAACCCAATTCTGGAACAATAACAGAACAGTCTATCGGAAATATATGGAAGAAAAAGAAGCTTTTTGTTAACTCCTTGAGGTGCACAGCTTTGATTAGAAAATATAAGAACGTTATGGAGAAAACCTGGGGGCCTGCAACAGTCGCGTGTGCTGTATGGGCTCCTTGCCGCAGGAAGCAATGGCATGCAGAGATATGGTGGCCACTGATCACTACTCCAGGCATCTGGTCCTTGTGATATATGTGTACTTTCAGAATCAGTTTTATTGCCAATCCTTTCCTGTATGAGTAACATTTCATAAATTTGCTCCCTCAGATAATTCATGTTATCACTGTAAATGGTGAGCTAGGAAAATTCTCAAACTATATATATATGTAATTTCTGTTCTTTTTTAAAACTTTTTTTTAAAGGTTTCGCTTGTAAGATGCCATCAACAACTGCTCTGATTTCTAATCCAAGTTCAGAGCATTCATAAAAGTATACTCATAAATTATACATGTGATAGGAAAAAAAATAAATAAAAACATAATGAAAAAAATGCACAGAAAGCACTGTTAAAATGATGTTGTCCCTGGTTTAAAAGTATATATACAAACACAGAGATAAATAAAACACTACTACATAACATAACCCACACAATCTCATACTAAATATGGATAAATATCTAATATTCCATCACCCAATCAGGTTTCAGTTTCTTGTAGGCACATCAAGAAAAGTTGAACTCTGGTTTATTGTGTTGATTGCACTTAACCATTCCTTCATTATTAGGTAAAATAATTCCAATTATTTCACGCCAAGAGACTTATTTTACAAAATTCTTACACAAAGATAAGAAACCTTTTTTTATCTGCGTGATTGTAATTTTCAAATCTCAATGAACTACGATAAAAATTGCTGTCACTTATAAAAATTAGGACCCTTATTCTGGTATGTTAGCTTTGTGCATTGAACCTCCAGTATAGTGATTTCATAGAATACCTTTCTATATTAATACAATTGTGTTTCTGTAAAATAATACCTTTAAATGCCCCTTTCTGCCTAGTAAACTCCCAGATCTCACCAGAGTACATTTGCACATGTTGATGATACAATCATAATTACTAAATTAGGTGTTTTGCCAATTTAGTGACTTTCACGGCCATTACTTAATTGTTCACCTAAAACTAACACTTCATTTGAAATTTAGAAAATATTTATTTCTTGTATTTATATAGCCCATACTATACAGTGATTTACAAAGTAAATAGAATTGTTCATAACATTCCCTGCCTAAGGTCCTTTAGCATAGTCATGCCCATTTGATTATATACCTATTACTTTTGTTTTTTGGTGGAAACTGGCGCACTTGTAGTAAACCCAGACAAATAAGGGGGAGCTATACTTACTCCAACAAGTGTTTTTCCCTGGATAGAAATATATTAAAATTGCAACCTTTTAGCTGCCATATTGCATGCTAATACCCAGTTGTTTTTGTTTTAAAAAAAATGTTTTTTTTTATAAAACCTTGAATTATGCTTCCCTAACAATGTTTCATCAACACTGTTTATGATTAAATATATTTCCAGTGAAGAAAAATAATTTAATTTCATTATAAAAATATGTTTTTATCTGTGTTGGACCCTTGCAATTCCTTTTTTTATAAACAAGTTACAGCACTGAAAATTATAGCCAATAATATAAATTTCATTCCATAGCAGGGAGCTTTCTTTTTACTGTCCCGACTATAACATTTTTATGTACAATAATTTTGTTTTTATTTGATTTTCTACTCTGTGATGTAAAACTATTATCATTTGCATTACTGAAATCTGTTTTTATTCCAAAGGCTGTGCCATGTATATTGTGTCAACACGATAAAAAAAATAAGATTGAGAGAACATGCTCTTTTTTTAAAATTAATTTGATATATATCTGAAATGGAAAAAAAAGGGTTTATTAGTTAGAATAAAAATTTAGGAAAACTGGATGCTAATGAATTTTGAAAAAATTTGAGGAAAATTTGCACTTAAAATGTGCCAAATGTGCAAAAGGGTTACTCCAGTCTTTGAGAATACTTCTGTTTAGCAATCCACATCCATTTCACACATCTTTGCCAACCTCATTTCACCTGTGGATGAAATCGGATATCTGAGTTGTTAAGAAACATTAGATTTGCAAGCGGGAGGGAAATAATGTTAAGTTTGTATATATTTATTTATGCTTAATTTAACAGGAATTTGTATATATGGCGAGTAAGTACTTATTTATATGTGAGTCTGTTACTCTGTGGATGGGTGGTAACGCTTGAACTTAGGTAGTCTCTGAATTTTTTCTTTTTAATTTTCTTTACTTTATTTTTTAAAATTTGGTTCCTTAAAAGAAAAAAAAAGTATAGCAATGAATAGAAAAATTGATTCTTGTCCAGTGCTGATCTGATTTACATTAATAAAACATTGTTGTGTTTTTGTTGTATTTCTTAGCTTCGTGTGTATTATTTAGTCGTTTTTACTTTCTGAAAACAGCAGGATAATAAGTGCTGGTGGGAAGGAAAATGAATGATTTTGTCCTTTGCAATTGGACATATTCAAAAACTCATTTTGCTTTGTTAGTAGGCTTGGATGGTAGAAGATGAATGGTGGTGGGGTTTATGCCAGGTATCCCTGACAAAGCTCTACCTGTCACTAGAGCTCTGGTGCCCAACCGGTTGATTAAGGCCTGCAAGTGCTCCTTGGTACCTACTGTGTGACCTTTGGATCCCAGAAGTCAAGAGTGGCACAGGGAGCATTGATGTGTAACGGAACTGTAATGGAAGTGATCTCTAGCAGTCTCATGTGTCTCTAGTTTCTGACTATCTGCTGCATCATCCCCAGTCTTCAACCACTCTTGCAGTGCCTCCAAAGTCTCTGACCGTTTCCTTTAGGCCCCTTTCACACGGATGCCTATCATTTTGATCTGCAGGGCATCTGTCTGCTGATCCCCTGCTGATCTGCACAGAGCGGGTGGGTGACAGTTCTATGACCCCTCAGTTTCCGTGGAGCGGACAATGACAGAGCCCCCTCTGCTCTATGGGTAGCTGATTGAAAACAGGCTCCCAACTGCCCTGTGATCCACCAACACGTAGGAGAACCCTATGATCCACCAACACGTAGGAGAACCCTGTGACCCACCAACACGTAGGAGAATGAATCCCCTTCTGTTTTCTAGCGGACCAGATTGGATCAGAGGTAGGCGGGTCTAAACGGACACAAGTCTGTTTACACCTGCTGGGCCATAGGGGTGAATAGACCATCTGAGTAGGCCACCTGAAAAACTGACAGGGGTCCAGATTGAAAGGGGCCTTAGTGAGTCTATAGTCTCTGACAGTCTTCCACAGCCTCTCCTGTCCTGATGTCACTGGGACAGGAAATCTGACCAACAAGGTAGCAGGCAAAAAAATAAAAAACTCAACTCTTCCCTGCTCTACTGAAAATTGAAAAAAACAATTAGATGGATGTGACTTTAAATACTGTAACCTTTATGCTGATAACAGGTTGTTTACTGGTTTACTGCTTGTAAAAAAACAGGGGGTGCAGAGATAAGTGATAACACATGAAACACTTTGTAAAATAATATACTCAACTAAGGGAGAAAATTATATCTTTTTTCAAATGTGTTATAAAAAAAATACAATATTCCACCAAATTTGTAAATTTCTGTTGTGTAGATCAGGGGTTTCCAAACTTCCTAAACAAATGGCCAGTCTACTGTTTTTTTTTTTGGGGGGTGGGGCTGACTGTGTGAGTGGAAAACGTCCTGGCATCAGTGGGAGAAAACAATGATCCATCATTGATTTTACTGGGAAAAATGGGGTAGCATTGTTGGTATCATGGGAGGGAATAGTGCCCCATCATTGGAGTCAGTGGTAGGAATAGAGCCCCTTCATTGGTGCCAGTGGGAGGAATAGTGCCTCATCCTTGGCATCAGTGGGAAGAATTGTGCCCTTTTTGTGGTGTCACTGGAAATAGTGCCCAAAGGGCTGGATATAGGTAAGCAAAGAGCTGAATCCGGTATAGCGCCATTTATTTAAACCCCACAGAAATGAAAACCGGAGGGGAAGTTTCGTCGCCGCCATGTTGCTACACCTGCTCTCGTCCGCACAGACAGACAGAGAGAAGGCGGCAAGCGGACATCTTTGTACACCCACTGGAGTTTTAAATTTCACACTTATTTTTACCAGTAAAAGGAGCTTATATACTGAAATACAGTATATAGACATGTGTGACACTGTTTTGATTTTCAATTTTAAAAGCAGCGGAAGGCCTGCTGATCTCACAGCTTAGCAAATGTCACAGAACACCGCTGCTTTTAAAATGTAACATCAAAACAGTGTCATGTATGTCTATATACTGTATTTCAGCATATAAGCTCCGTTTACTGTTAAAAATAAGTGTGAAATGAAAAAACTTTGGTGGGAGTACAAAGATGTCCGTTTGCCGCTTTCTGTCTGTATCCTTATTGCGGACAAGTGCGGGTGTAGCAACATGGCGGGATGAAACGTCACTTCAGGTTTCCATTTCTGTGGGGTTTCAATAAAGGATGCTACACCGGCCCCCGGGCCTCAGTTTAGATCTTTCATATATAACAATCTCAGTAATTTTCTATCCTGCAAGTTGTTTTTTTTCTGTATTGTATAACCTTCCTTTTAAATGTTGAACAATATATCCTCCTAAAAGTTTGGATCCATCTTGCAGCTTTATCTTTTAAAAAGAAAAAAAAAAGATAAATGAGAACACGTAAAACACTTTTGGCTGGTATGATTGTATGACTGTGTGAGCGAAAAATGTCCTGGCATCAGTGGGAGAAAACAATGACCCATCATTGGTATTAGTGGGAGAAATAGTGCAGCATCGTTGCTATCGGTGAGAAGGAATAGTGCCCCATCATTGGTGTCAGTGGGAGGAATGGTGCCCCACCACTGATATCAGTGGAAGGAATGGTGCTCCATCATTGGTGTCAGTGGGAGGAATAGTGCCCCATCATTGGTGTCAGTGGGAGGAATCGTGCCCCATCATTGGTGTCAGTGGGTGGAATAGTGCTCCATCATTGGTGTCAGTGGGAGGAATAGTACCCCATCATTGGTGTCAGTGGGAGGAATAGTGCCCCATCATTGGTGTCAGTGGGAGGAATAGTGCTCAATCATTGGTGTCAGTGGGGGGAATAGTGCCTCATCATTGGTTTCAGTGGGAGTAATAGTGCCCCATCATTGTTGTCAGTGGGAGGAATAGTGCCCCATCATTGGTGTCAGTGGGAGGAATGATGCCCCATCACTGGTGTCAGTGAAAGGAATAGTGCCCCATCATTGGTGTCAGTGGCAGGAATCGTGCCCCATCATTGGTGTCCGTGGGAGGAATAGTGTCCCACCATTGGTGTCAGTGGGAGGAATAGTACCCTTTCATTGGTGTCCGTAGGAGGAATAGTGTCCCACTATTGGTATCAGTGGGAGGAATAGTACCCTTTCATTGGTGTCAGCGGGAGGTATAGTGCCCTTTCATTGGTGTCAGTGAGAGGAATGGTGCCCCACCACTGGTATCAGTGGAAGGAATGGTGCCCCATCATTGGTGTTCGTGGGAGGAATAGTGTCCCACCATTGGTGTCAGTGGGAGGAATAGTGCCCTTTCATTGGTGTCAGTGGGAGGAATAGTGCCCTTTCATTGGAGTCAGTGGGAGGAATAGTAGATCCATCTTGCATCTTTATCTTTAAAAAAAAAAAAAAACACCACTAAGTATGCAGACGGCCGGAACTAAAATAGTACCCCCTGAAAAAAAATTTGTATGAACAAATTAAAAATTGTTTTTCATATACATTTTATGACACTAAGCAATTGTATAACTACCCGCAAATATTAACCACAGATAAAATACTGCCCAAATATATCATTACACCAAATCAATAACCTAAATAATGTTATCATCGATCAAGGAATTCAAATAGAGCCCTGGATGTCACTGACCTGGGTCAATAAACCATATACATAGTATTTGTATTAGTCATGTCAATAACATGTTATGAAATAAGCATATGTAAGAAAAAAATATAGGGATGTGAACTGTATATTACAAAGTATAAAAATATCACATTTTGATAACTTCAATAACCAAAACCACCCTGCCCAATAATCTAACTGTAAATAATACCTGTGCAAAAAAATATGAAAACAAATATGCAAAATTATAAAAATCTAATTTAAAAAGCCAGAAAATAAATACATTAAAACGTAAAAAATAATATGTATTATGAATTGGAGTACCAGGACTCAAGAGTCAGGAAGCTTAGCCTCCAAAAACTACTAATGAAACCATGCAGTATGTACTAAATGTATATATATATATATATATATATCCCTTAAAAAAAATTACACCTTTTGTAAACATCTCTATTGCCCACATTAGTAAAAATAATGACTACAAGTAGTGTTAATTTTGTTGAATAAAAAATATTTTCGTTGACTAAAAAAAAAAAAACTGAAACAATTCAGATCACTAAAATACGACTAAAACTAAAATGACTTTTTAGTCAAAAAGACTATGACTAAAACTAAATCGAAATTTGAAGTCAAAATTAACACGGCACTACCACATACTCTAAGAATAAGTAATTTTTTTTCAGTAAGCTGCTGAAAAAAAAAAAATTAAGAAAAAGGCTTTTCTTATTTTATTTTATTTTTAATTTAATGTTGGTAATATGTTCAGATAATATGTGCAATGGCATTACAGCCAATAGAGTTTACATATTTTAAAGTTGCTCTTCTATTTGTCAAAAAGCAATATTTTTGTTTGTTTGTGAAACTTGGTTTTATTTATAAAGATGTTTTATATGACAATGTCTAAATCTGTGTCTGTAGTGCATGCTCAAAACGTAATCCCATAAATAACATGGTATTAGATTTTTACTCCAGGAGTATATAAGGAGTTTGGCAATTCTAGAGAAATGTTTAAATAATGCATTAAAATTTAACTAAACCTATTAGATTTTAATTGACTAAAATGTACTGGAGATTTTAGCCAACAAAAATACGACTAAAACGAATTCAATTGAGATGAGTAAAATACAACTAAAACTAAAATGGCATTTTAGTCAAAAGATTAAAATACAAGGAAAACTAAAATCCATGACTAAAACTAAATCAAAATTAACATTGGTTACAATTAGCCGTCGTAAGTAGTATTTCATTAATTTGCAAACTATCTCCACTACTGCTTATTAGAAGGCATTTATTACTCATACAATTTGCCACTTATTGTAACTCATTAATTTTCTGTAAAAATAACATAATGCTATGTTTTACTGCCATTTTATACACAGACTATGCTTAGTGAATTTGCCAAATTTACTTTTATACTAATGGTTGCACAGAAATGAAAGCATGGATTAAAAAACGGTTCTTCTTGCCCTCTTGTTGAAATTGTAAGACAGAAGCATAGACTTCAGATGCAGACACGTGAAGGTTTTCACTACCCTGGCTTGCTCAGCAGTGTTTGTATTGGGCAGATGGTGGTTGTTTGTCATGTTCTTCATGTTCCCCATTAATTTGTTGAGCATCAAGTGTGGGTCACACAGGAGGCCTACCTTGTACAGGGTCTCTTTACTGCACACATGGGGTACCTTTATCTTGTGTCATCTTCATCAATGCCCTGGGACATGGCTGAGGCTTCCATGGGGGAATACTCAACCTTAAAGCGGAGTTCCACCCTATTAAAAGTCAGCAGCTACAAAAAGTGTAGTTGCTGACTTATAATAATAAGACACTCAGCTGTCCCAGGCTTCAGCAATGCGGCCATCCGCTGCCTTTCTCTTCTCCCCCTCCTCCGTACGGCGCCGCCATAGCAAGTGTGGGCACCCGGCTTTGGCTTCAAAGCCGGGTGCGCACTGCATTTTATGAATGGCGGGTGTATCTTCTGGGAACTGTGACGTGTCCAAGAAGATCGCCGGGGGGGGTGAACTTCCTTCTGGTTCCACGGCACCAGGAGAGGAAGTGCAGCTGGGACCCTGTCAAAACAGGGTTCCCACTGCCCCCCCAAAAGAATGACATGCCAATTGTGGCATGTCAGGGGGGTCACCTTCCCTTAAAGCGGTAGTTCCACTTTTTGGTGGAACTCCACTTACCAACCGGGCCACTTTTTTACATTTGGTGGTCACAAGCTAAAAACATTTTTTTTTGCTAGAGAATTACTTAGAACCCCCAAACATTATATATATTTTTTTCAAACACCCTAGAGAATAAAATGGCGATTGTTTCAATACTTTTTGTCACACGGTATTTGCGCAGCGGTCTTTCAAGCGCTTTTTACTTTTTTGAGTTAAAAAATAAGACAACAGTAAAGTTAGCCCAATTTTTTTCCATATTGTGAAAGAGGATGTTACGCCGAGTAAATAGATACCATACATGACACGGTTGAAAATTGCACGCACTCGCGCAATGGCGACAAAGTCCAGTATTTAAAAAGTTCCATAGGCG
>BLSH010306994.1:1642850-1664931 GCA_018402905.1 Glandirana rugosa
TTTTATGTTTTCAACACTTATGATTCGGGATAAAATTACTTATTATACTTTATTTTATTTTAACGTTTCTTCACAATTTTTCGTCCTGTCACCATTATTACCGTTTTGACTTTTTATTGTAGTGAAATATCTATGGAGAGGTCCCAAAACTTTCTTTATTTCCATGTTAAAACTTCCGTTTATATGTACTTTCCATAGGACGTGGTCTTTTTTATCGTGTCATTATATATCGTCATTATTAACCAAATTTTTTTACTGTAACAAAAAGCAATGATTACACTACTGTGTTTTTTTTAGTGGAATCAGATTTATTCCGAATTGACTAACTATGTAACTATATATAGGCAAAGGACTTGAATGATGTAAAATTCTGGGTGAGCTCCGCTTTAATGGCTGTGTGTTGAGTTAATTGCTGTATAGATTACCAAGAAATTATTAAGCCTTATTTAGACTAAGGTGATTTTTTTTGTGTCATCACATTAGTAACGAAAAACAATGTCATTTTTTTAAACCAATTATTACTGCTATATATTACTGTGCTATTTTTTCTGGTGCAGGATACCTTTCATGTATATTTGCCTTCAAAATTGTACCTTTATTTCTTTCAAAACCCTGGAGAGGTATCTATAAAGTGATGTTATTTTTCAGTTTTGCCATTATTACCACTGTCCTGCTTTTTAACACTTCTTTGCAATTTTATTTTATTTCATATTATTCATTAAAATAGGGCTTAGTATTCACAACTTTTGTATTTTCATGCCCTAAAAAGCTAATAATACTAGGTTATCTAAAATGTTAGTTGAATGGTTCGATATCTCAATGGTAACATTGGCCAGGTGCACACTCATGGCTATCCAGAGACACATCAAGAAGCGCCACCTAGCGTGGAGCACACGTGACCATCAGGGTAAACTGTAAGCAGTCAAATGTAGTAAGTGTGAAAGGCAGGGTCACAGTGAACATAAAGTTCTACTACAAATTAGGCAAAACAGCAACGGAGACACATGAAATGTTGGTGCAAGTGTACAGGATGGGAGCCGTGAGCAGAAAATGTGTTCATGACTGGTTCCAAAGCTTTCGCAATGTGAAGGAAATGACTGAAGAAGAGCCACGTTTGGGTTGGCCGTCGACAAGCAGAACCCCATCCACCATACTCTGAGTTCTTTCTGTTTCCCCGCCTAAAGAGCGCCATGAAAGGTGCACATTTTGCGTATGTGACGGCAAGAATGTGTGACAGCAGTTCTGCGATCGATTCCTAAATCACTGACAGTTTTCAGAAGCTTTATGAAGGTTGCCAAAAGTGTGTTGTGAAGGATGGCGATTATTTTGAAGGCCAATAAAGGTAATTTGTTTGTATCTTCTGTTATATTTGTTTTCTGATACCATTCAGCAAACTTTTTAGACACACCCATACTAAACAGACCCTGGAGACTTCATATATATTAATTTTAATATTTCTATTGTGTTTTTCACCCTAGGGACTCAAAGCATTTTAGTTTCTGTTGGGGTAGATGGTGAGGCAGCCATCTAAGGCAGACTCAGAATATCATGCTGGGGCCAGTTTTAGACAGGAGTAAATTATTTTACTAGATAGCATTCTCTGATTGAACAACACTATCCTGACTCTCCAAACATAAAGGTAAAGCAGAGATTGCACCTCTGCAGGTGTATTGAGATCTCTCCTGCAACAATAGTAGCCGAGTGCCAGCCCCAATCTGCAACTGAAGCATGGGACATAAGAAAGAAAAAGGTGGCGGCACTTGCGACTAAAAACTAAATTTTTTGTAAATCCATTAAAAGCCAAAATACAGCTAGAACACACATCCTCTGTGGCTTCAGCAGATGTGTTTCACACACCTGAGCTTAGGTGAAATGCACCTCAGCGCACCTTAGCAATGACTAAGCACAGGTGCGTGAAACTTGTCTGCTGAAGCCACAGAGGATGTGTGTGCTAGCTGTCTTTTGACTTTTAATGGATTTACAATAAATGACTTTTAGTCGGAAATGCCGCCACTTTTTTTTTTATACTCCGCCTCTCCACCTTGTCCAATCAGAGAAGACTTTACATTCATTAAAAAAAAATGCTAACTATTCTCTGACTGGCGCCCATGCTGAGCGGCCTACCTCCTGCTTTCAGCATGCATCAGGCCAGCAGCTCAACATAGGAGCACGTAGAGATCACTGGAGTAGCGATTTCTGCTTCAGTGATTTACAGCTTTTAGGAGGATCCCCCCATGCTCTAAAGCAAAGCATCACAGTGACGGCATTTGTACAGCCCCATCTGGCTACTCTTACAGCTTAAGGAAAGGCAGTCAGGGGAGGCAAAACTGTGGCTCAACCACATATTTTTTACTGCCCCCACAACCACAAGTGTAAACTAAGCTTATAAGAATTCCAGGTTATATATTTGCCCAAAGCAGAAACCTGTAGAAAAAAAGATGGAAGTTTGTGTTGTATGTATAGCATGGCCCTCACTGGAGCTGCTTGGTAATTTGACCTGGACTCCAAGAAAACCCTCAGCCCCTCTGACAACACCTGGTTGAGTTAAAGTTACCTCAAGCACTTATAAGAACATGAGTATAGATACATTTAACTTGGCTGTGAATTAGTAGCAGGAAATAGACATAAGCCCATTTAGTGGTAAATTAACTCAGTGTAATGGTATGGGTTCGAATAATTGGTAGTTTGAGCATAAAATAACACACAGAAGGTAGGTTCACACATACTCTGGTGGACAGTATAATGACTATGCCAAGGTAACTAAGAAAGAGTTCTGTACCACTAGACTAGGATTAACTCGTGAATCAGCAAAGTTGGTAATAAACAGTGCATATAAGCATTAACTGCAATGTGCATCTACATTACAACTAATCTAGAGTGCACTCTAGGAGAATGGATGGATATGGTGCAATGACTTCTGAGAGGTACCTCTTAGTATAAAAGATAGGCAAAGGTCTCTGAGTAGCAGCTGCAAATGGACAGTTTTTAGTTCTAAATTAAGCTGGCTAACATTGGGGCCCATTTTAGTTTCTGTTGGGGTAGATGGTGAGGCAGCCATCTAAGGCAGACTCAGAATATCATGCTGGGGCCAGTTTTAGACAGGAGTAAATTATTTTACTAGATAGCATTCTCTGATTGAACAACACTATCCTGACTCTCCAAACATAAAGGTAAAGCAGAGATTGCACCTCTGCAGGTGTATTGAGATCTCTCCTGCAACAATAGTAGCCGAGTGCCAGCCCCAATCTGCAACTGAAGCATGGGACATAAGAAAGAAAAAGGTGGCAGCACTTGCGACTAAAAACTCAATTTTTTGTAAATCCATTAAAAGCCAAAATACAGCTAGAACACACATCCTCTGTGGCTTCAGCAGATGTGTTTCACACACCTGAGCTTAGGTGAAACGCACCTCAGCGCACCTTAGCAATGACTAAGCACAGGTGCGTGAAACTTGTCTGCTGAAGCCACAGAGGATGTGTGTGCTAGCTGTCTTTTGACTTTTAATGGATTTACAATAAATGACTTTTAGTCGGAAATGCCGCCACTTTTTTTTTATACTCCGCCTCTCCACCTTGTCCAATCAGAGAAGACTTTACATTCATTAAAAAAAATGCTAACTATTCTCTGAATGACGCCCATGCTGAGCGGCCTACCTCCTGCTTTCAGCATGCATCAGGCCAGCAGCTCAACATAGGAGCACGTAGAGATCACTGGAGTAGCGATTTCTGCTTCAGTGATTTACAGCTTTCAGGAGGATCCCACATGTATGGTATATACATAGGTTAATTGGTCCAAGCTTTGAGTAGATAAAACCATTATACCTATACAGTACACCGTGGTGACATGGAGGTCATTGGGAGGAAGCACAATGAGGAACCATGAAGCCAACATTCCTGGAAATGTTGGTTTCTTGGGGGGAGAGAGTTGTTTTAGAACACAAGGGGAGATTTCTCAAAAGAAAAAAAATCCTCTCAGTGAGTTTTCACAGGTACTGTAATAACAGCTGCAACAAATTTATTTACCACCAGTTCTGAGTTAAGAAAATACTCAGACCAATGTCATTCTGGAATAAGCAGTGTTGTGATCGCCCCCCCTTCTTGATCACTGGTTGCTAAATCGCTGTTGGCCTCACAGTATCATTGGATGGTTGGTTGTTGGACAGGACCACAACAAGCAGGCCCTGGGGCTAAATATACACTGAGGACTGAATGTCCAGTATGGACACCCAGACCTCAGTTCTGCCCCCCACCATATCTCCATGTGACAAATGTATGCACACTTCTTACCACTGCATTAATTTGTCACAAATAGCGATATTTGTGCCATAAACGGAAGACAGTTTTCTTATGAGCGTCTAAAACATTCTTTGGGTTTGTTTACACCCATGTTGGTCCCTGAAAAGCAGTCTATGGTGGATTGGTTTTCAGAGAGCAGCACAGGAGCACTAAAGAGGCCAAACTGCCACCTCCTGAATGCCTGGTTTGGTGGGGGGTTGACAGGTGAATGAGGATTTGAATGGGAATACTGTGTAACAACTGTGAGCCTAGTGCTTGGCTCGCAGATGCAGGATGGCCCCATTCACTTGACAGGGGATAATTTTCCCCATGCTCTAAAGCAAAGCATCACAGTGACGGCATTTGTACAGCCCCATCTGGCTACTCTTACAGCTTAAGGAAAGGCAGTCAGGGGAGGCAAAACTGTGGCTCAACCACATATTTTTTACTGCCCCCACAACCACAAGTGTAAACTAAGCTTATAAGAATTCCAGGTTATATATTTGCCCAAAGCAGAAACCTGTAGAAAAAAAGATGGAAGTTTGTGTTGTATGTATAGCATGGCCCTCACTGGAGCTGCTTGGTAATTTGACCTGGACTCCAAGAAAACCCTCAACCCCTCTGACAACACTTGGTTGAGTTAAAGTTACCTCAAGCACTTATAAGAACACGAGTATAGATACATTTAACTTGGCTGTGAATTAGTAGCAGGAAATAGACATAAGCCCATTTAGTGGTAAATTAACTCATAAGTGTAATGGTATGGGTTCGAATAATTGGTAGTTTGAGCATAAAAGAACACACAGAAGGTAGGTTCAGACATACTCTGGTGGACAGTATAATGACTATGCCAAGGTAACTAAGAAAAGAGTTCTGTACCACTAGACTAGGATTAACTCGTGAATCAGCAAAGTTGGTAATAAACAGTGCATATAAGCATTAACTGCAATGTGCATCTACATTACAACTAATCTAGAGTGCACTCTAGGAGAATGGAAGGATATGGTGCAATGACTTCTGAGAGGTACCTCTTAGCATAAAAGATAGGCAAAGGTCTCTGAGTAGCAGCTGCAAATGGACAGTCTTTAGTTCTAAATTAAGCTGGCTAACATTGGGGCCCAGTTGTACCATTAGTGCACATAAACATTGTCCATGTCAAGCCTGCAGGCAGCAATAATGCTACTAGATGGCTGCATGGTCAGTTCCTAAAAGGATCAGTTTCTCTAGCAGCAGATAGTAAATCTCCACTGCAGCAGCTCACCAATCCCAGCGATACTGCAACTCTGACCATCCGATTAGTCGACTCTTTGCACCAAGGTGATGCTGGCTGTTGCCACATCTGGACTCAGCACTCTAGATTCTGCTCATGCTGTCATTTGGCAGTGGTGGTGGTGCATGCTGGACAACAATGTACACTCTCCAGACTCCCTCATGATAAGACCAATGTGTTCTCTACAACCTGAGAAATGCAGCTCTTTCCCCACCTTCTCCTTCTCCTGCAGGGTCTGGTGGGGTTATAGTACAGGCCCCATTACTTTCAGTAGGAGTCGCTTCCAAGGGTACTACATGTCCCATAATCCTCCTTTAGCCTTTTCTGATTGGTCCTTCTGCTGCTTGCCAAGAGGGAAGGGGAGCAAGCAGGGGACATGGCTGCATAAGATATGTAAAAATCCACCAAAACTTTTAGTGCACACAATTACAATATAATTCACTGTTTTTGTAAAATGTAAAAAAAAACGAGACTCTGTTAAGTAAATCACTACCATGGAAATGTAAAGCCTTAACAATGCATGCGTCTGTGAAACAGCAAAAAAATATGATAATTAAATTTGTCCATTAGCTAAATTTTAAGAAAACTTTTACAGATCATCAGTTTAGAGTTAACCATAAACAATGGCTTGAGAATTATTCTTCTCACATGTGCATGTGTGTTACCTGATTGATAGAGAGGGACTAGATGGCCCGGGAGCCGCACATCAAGTCAAGACCTGCTGTATGATAGTGAATGGCAGTCTCAGCTTGGACTCCCGCCAGGCCACATTCCCCATGCGTTGCACTACGCTCACCCATGAGTACGCTCAGGTGGGTGGAGTGAAACGCGTTGGGACATTGCCTGGTGGGGGCCATAGCTGAGACTGCCATTAACTATCTTACAACAGGTCTTGACTTAATGTGTGGCTCCCGGGATGCCTAGGTACTCTCTACCATTGCTTGGCACATTGACAAGCTCCCTTTCTGGCCAGCACTCACAGCGGTGGGCACAGAATTTCCTTCCCTATACAGCCTGAGCAGCTCACACACATGTCTGTGTTACCTGATTGATGTTACTGTAAAAAAAGTCTCTTCATGTCTACATACACTCCAGTGGTGGCTCAGTGGCATCCCTCAGGCTGGGTTTACCGATGGTGACCATGTCTGTGTAATGTTGACGGGACTTGTAGTCTCCATCAGAAGCCCATGTGACAGCGTGACAACACAGGAGCATAATTGGGAGAAAGAGACAAATTATTTTCACCAGTGGCAGCTGGTGCTCCTATGGTCAGGGGGGCAGCAAACAAACCTGAGACAATAGGGTCTTAGGACTCTCAGCCAATGGGGTCTCAGGACCTGCTTCCTGATTGACCAGGAGGAGAAACAGGAAGACATTGTCACACAAGTGGGTGGGCTCTGGGCAAAGTGCTCTGTGCCCCGAGCCCACTCTTTTTTGAAGCCAATTAGAACCTCAGGCTCTAATCATGTGCTTGAAAAAAACCCATAGAAATTCATGCGTCCGGCACCATGCATGTAGATTAGGGGCTGGGCGCATGGATTGGGGGGCGGCGCCCTTATGGACGGGCCACCACTGATTTTCACCTATAACAGGAAGTGTCTGAACAAGTCAGGATCACAGATATTATTTTAATATAACCTTTGAATCAACATAAACATGTTAAAATTTATATAAGAATAAAGGCTTGGGTTTACATATTATTATACCTTGTATGCTGAAACATATCTCATTATCTCCATACAGATGCAGCTAAGGACCTGCAGAGTGGTGGCCAGCCCATAGAGGGCACACGGGCGCTGCCCCCTATCCATGCTTCCAGCCCCCTGATCTACATATCAGGGTGCCGGACTATGGATTCCAATGGGGAAAGTGTTTTTTTGAAGCACATGATTAGAGCCAGAGGCTCTAATAGGCTTCAAAAAAAGGGTGGGCTTGGGGTACAGAGCACTGTACCTCGATCCCTCCCAGTTGTGTGATGATAGCAAAGTAATTTCGCTATTTTCACACTAAAGTTCCTCCTCGCCAATCAGGAGGCAGATCGTGAGACCTGTTTCCCGATTGGTCAAAGCGTCAGGCAATCCTATTGGATGCCTAGCACTTAGGTGGAAGAGGAGACACCGGAGCCGCCACTGCCCACACTCCGGGACAGGGAGAGGAAGAAAAGACACAACAGCCTGTGTGGGTGAGTACCAGACCGCCCATGGGGGGTGCTGTAAGTGCCGCACCACCAGCCGCTCCTATTGGGTTGGGGGTGGGTGTTGCTGTCAGTCCAGGCTGTTTGCCGCCCCCACAAAAAAAGAACCCACCAGCCGCCACTGGATCTGCAATAAAGATTGCTAAAATTCCATGCTCTTTCCCCCCTCAATTCCACTTGTTTGGAACAAGCAGTGCATGTTAGTTGTGGTCATGTGTACTGCTCTATGCACACTACAAATCTCATAATCCATATTCTACTGTCCATCTTGGGAGTGAGAATGAGCAGGTGGCTATGTTCCTTCATACAGGCTGACCATGGAAATTGAACGTAGCCACTCTGCATACTGTAAAGGTATTTTTTTGAGTTTGGAATCCTTCCTAGAATAGATTTTTTTTTTTAATCAGAGTTTTGTGCCACTTTAAGAAAGCTGCCAGCATCTTTCAAAATCTGAAATATCAAATCAGTTTACCCAACCCTGATCTTTAACTTTCTTAAAGGTTCCAGACAGGCTGAAAAGCTTGGAGCTTTCAGTTGGGAATTCTTACTTACTATGAGCATCCAGTGGGTGGATTAACTCAGCATCCTCCACCCATAATTAAAATATGAATTTTCCATTGGACATGAAAGCAGCGAGCAGCTCAAAATATTATCCAAGTCTGCATGGTTTCCAGATGGTAGCTTGTCTTCTGAGTATATAATGGTTTCATATTGCTTCCTATAGAATCCAGGCTGCTGTTTGAACCTTCAGACACATTCCATATGCTAACAATTTGTACTTAGGCTGGAAGATGTGTGAGAAAATGAAGAGGGATTTCAGTGACTCAGCCGCTTCAGTTTACTAAGGTGTCTAGACCAGCCTTTCTCAACCTTTTTACCCTAGAGGAACCCTTAAAATCATTTTCAGGTTTGAGGGAAGACTTGATAAAATAATTCACTAAGGGTCAGTGAGACAAATGCCCTTTACGCTGATGCAAATTTCTCCCTTAAATATAGCTTAAAAAATCATTGGTGTCATGCAGCTGGCTTTGCCAAGTGGCATTGATCCAGAACTATGCAACACCATCAAATATGAGTTCAATTAGCCAGAGGTCAAGGAACCCCAGAATTCCACAGAACCCTGGTTGAGAATGGCTGGTCTAGAACCTTGTGTAAACTGGATGCATGTTGCAGAGTGATGGGGAAATTTTGTATTGCCTCATTATATTGGCTCACTAATATCTAAGAATAAACCCTACGCCTGGTTACCTTAGATGACTTCATACTATAAGAATGTCATTATGAATTGACCAAATGACCAAGCCCTTTCAGGAATGTGTGCTATTTTTCTTGAAAGGTAATATTGATTGGTCAATGTTACCAACTGCTCCTTTATATACTGCAGTCAAAACAAGCAACTGGTTTAATCATCGAGCCAAGCCATAAATATAGTGGGACTCTTTGGCAAAAGGCAACTATAGTATTTCTGTTATATTTTCCATTATTACAGTTGTTATCTTTATTGGTTATTATTTAATTAAATGTATCCAGTCTGATTTTATCTACAAGTGATCTCTCTTTGCACACTTCAAAAAAATCTCAAAACCGTAAACTAAAACATAACCATGAAAAAACATTGGGGTATTACGTTTGCTTTGCAACTAGGCGAGGCTGCATAAATTTGCCCATTACCCTACTTGGAGTCAAAAAACCAACATACCTTTTTCCAGCTATTTTGATACCAATCCAGTAACCTCCTACTGGGGATAGAGTTGGAGATCAGGTGAGTATAGCTGCTTTTTTAAATTTTTTGAAACCTACTGGGGGATCCATATTTGGGGTTTTTGTCCAAAATGGAATTGGGCACTAAAGCAGATCAAAACCCATTCACTAATATCTTTTATAATCTTTAACATGAGGATAAAAAAGAGTGCTTTAGCAAGTTAAATAGCATCCAGTTAGAGTTTAAATCTGGGCTAGAAAGCAAGGTTGCTCATTACATCTGGACCCCTTACCCCTTTATAATCCAATATATGGTGAATGCACCTGTTGGCGAGGGTGACTGCAAGAGACTGCTAGCAAGATCCTGGAAACAGGGAGGATGCCAAGTCTCAAGAGATGATGCTGATGCATGGTGCTGGAGAGTCATCTCACAAGATTTGGAATATTCAGCATTTCCAGGATCTCAGCAGATGATGGGGTTGAAGTAAGTATATTTTTAACTGCATCTGTGGGGAAAAAAAAATGTGTGCAGCCATCATATAGGAGATTATAAATGAGGATGAGTATAACAAATATAAGGTATACAGAGCCACAAACTATTTAATCCCTTATATCATTAATCAATACCACCCAAAAGATATTATACAACAACCCATAAATGTTACAAAAATAACTGTAAATTTGTCAAATAGCAAGTTATATGGAGCAAAAAATAGTGTCTGTCTGTGCCAGATAAAATGAAAATGCAACTTCTGGAGGAAAATGTTTTAACCTTCACATACAGAAAGGCTTATTCACTGTAAGAGCTGGGAAAATGTGTGATAGACTCCCCTAAGAACTAGTTCTGACCAGATCAGTAGATTTTTTAAAAAGAGAGCTGGATGCATTCCTAAATGCACAAAATATAACTGGATGCTAATAATTATAAGTAAGAATACCAGAAATTGTTAATCCAGGCAATATCCGATTGCCCTCAAAGGATCAGGAAGGATATCTTTTTCTCCCGCTGGAGTAAATTGGACCATGCTTAAGACTAGAGTTGAGCGAACCCGGACTGTAAAGTTCGGGTCCGTGCCGAACTTTGGGGTGTCCGGGACCCAGACCCGAACCCGGACTTTTCAAAAAAAGTCCGAGTTCGGGTCCGGGGTTCTGGTAATTTTAATAAAAGTTCGGAAATTGCTGTAAAAAAGTCCTGGAAGGTCCTAGAGGTCTGCAAAAGGATGGAAAATGGGGGTAAGGGTGGGACAAGTGCCCTACAAAGAAATTGGGACAGGGAAATAACTAAAAGCATTTTTAAAAAAATATCAAAAATGGAGGTGGAATTGGACCATCTTCAAACTGTGTCTGAAAAGTATTAATTAACGGTAGAAGCCATATCACTGTTCTAAAATCATCTTCAAACTATGTCAAAAAAGTATAAATAAGCAGAGAGAACCCATATCACTGTTCTGCAAACATCTGGAAACTGTTTAGAACACTTTACCTAAAACCGGGAGGAACCATATACCTGTTCTGCAAACATCTGGAAACTGTGTATGTGAAACTATAGCAGAGCGAACCCATATCCCTGTTCTTCTCTCTGCTATAGTTTCACACACAGTTTCCAGATGTTTGCAGAACAGGTATATGGTTCCTCCCGGTTTTAGGTAAAGTGTACTAAACAGTGTCCAGATGTTTGCAGAACAGGGATATGGTTCCTCCCGGTTTTAGGTAAAGTGTTCTAAACAGTGTCCAGATGTTTGCAGAATAGGGATATGGTTCCTCCCGGTTTTAGGTAAAGTGTTCTAAACATTTTCCAGATGTTTGCAGAACAGGGATATGGTTCCTCCCGGTTTTAGGTAGTGTTCTAAACAGTTTCCAGATGTTTGCAGAACAGGTATATGGTTCCTCCTGGTTTTATTTAAAGTGACACACACAGTTTCCAGATGTTTGCAGAACAGTAGTTCAGTTAGTCCCGGTTTTATTTAAAGTGACACACACAGTTTTCAGATGTTTGCAGAACAGTGATATGGGTTCTCCCGGCTTATTTATACTTTTTTGACACAGTTTGAAGGTGATTTTAGAACAGTTATATGGCTTCTACCGTTAATTAATACTTTTCAGACCCAGTTTGAAGATGGTCCACATCCACCACCATTTTTGATTTTTTTATGTTTTTATTTTTTAAAAAATGCTTTTAGTTATTTCCCTGTCCCCATTTCTTTGTAGGGCACTTGTCCCACCCTTACCCCCATTCCCTTCCTTTTGCAGACCTCTAGGAATTTCCAGGACTATTTTACAGCCATTTTTGTGCCTAAAAGTTTGGGTCCCCATTGATTTCAATGGGGTTCGGGGTCCGGGACAAAGTTCGGGCTCTGTCCGGACCCGAACCCGGACTTTGTCCCGAAGTTCGGCCGAACCAGCAGAACCCGGACTTCCAGACGTTCGCTCAACTCTACTTAAGACCCCTTTCACCCTGGGGCAGTTTTCAGGTGCTTTAGCGCTAGAAATAGCCTCTGCAAAGCGTCTGAAAACTGCCTCCCATTCATCCCAGTGTGTCTTTTCACATTGGGGCGGGGCGCTTGTGGGACGTTCCGAAAAGTCCAGCAAGCAACATCCTTGGGGCGGGTTGGGAGCAATGTATTTAGCACTCCCAAAATGCCCTGCCCATTGGAATGAATGGGCAGCGCTTTCAAAGCACCTTAAAATCGCTTTCAAAGCTCGCAAAACTGGAGTTTTTAACCCTTTTTTTGGGGTTAAAAGCGTGCCGCTAGAGGCCGAAAAATTAAACAAAAGCGCCACTTAAACAGCGCTAAAGTGCCCCTAAAATGAGCGCCGATTTAGCGCGAATAGATGTGGGCGGCTCAGTGTGAGAGGGGTTTTATAGGTGTTTGCCTTTTTCTGAGTATGTGATTGCCTATATGGAGGTTTTCTAGTTATTTACATTTTCTATTGGTCGAACTAAGATGGACTTGTGTCTTTTTTCAGCCTGAATGTTATGAACTATCCCAATGGGTGCACAGATTGCAAACAAAAAAGTAATTTCATTAGTACAGCAGGGTCATGTTTTTATTACTGTCTATGCCTTTGTGTCATGTTGATCCCTCACCCACCTAATTTCTTGTCCTGGTGTGACAGAGGTATCAGAGAGGCACACATTTAAGGCACATCTCCTCAACGAAGTCACAAACTGGAACAAAAACCCGACAGAGTAGCTAATCTTTCCCCACTCCATTCAGATCTAATAGAAGAAAAGTCTGTCTGGAGTAGGGATTTAGGATATTCAGTGAACCATATGTTCTGGAAATGCTCCAAGCTTTTTTGATATTGGACATTCATTTTAGATACTATTAATACCGTTTTCTATTTCTGTTAATTTACAGCCTGATCCTAAGTTATGTGTGTTTGGATGGTTGGATGAGGAGCAATATACCTTCTTATGTGCATGCTGCTATTACCCAATTGTTATAGTGTGTAAGCTTATTGCGCAAAAATTGATTTATCCAATCCCCCCATGATGAATGGAAACAGCTGGTAAATTCTTCAGTTTCAAGGGAGAAGCATGTGTACCAATATTGGGGTTGCCCTATTAAATTTTACAAACTCACGGATGCCTGGTTGGCAATTCCTACACGATTGATCCTTGACACGTTACTAGGTTGGTCTTTCCGTTACTTAGTTGGAGGTTGTACGCTATGCCAATAACTGTTCTTAACCTGCCTTTGTCTAATTGCACTTGGGAGCGGTGGTTCATGGACTGCTGTGATACATTATAAGAGGTTTTCCCAAGATTCTTACTATTCCTTTTTTTTTCTCTCTCTCTTTCTCTCTTTGGTCTACTTTTCTACTCCTACCCCTGTCTGTGAGAGTGGTGGGGTTTGGGTTCTTTTCATTATAAATGCTTTATTGATAAATAAATTCATTCTAGGAAGGCATTGTATGGAATATTTGTTGTTGATGATATATGTTATTATGGACATGTAAATGTTTGGATACTGATTATTTTTTTAAATTAATAAAAAGGTTTTGAATAATAATATAAAAGGTTTTCCCAAGATTCTTACTATCATTGCTTATAATACCTGTGCTGATGGTTGATACTTTGGTGCCTTATTGCTGGAGAGCTAGTTGCTTATGTTATAGGAACGCAGGGTCTATTACAACAAATCAAGTTTCATTGTATGTGTTATATGTGATTTGATATGTATGGTCTACTCCCTCACAATTGTTTTGCTCTATCTGTAATATGGTTGTATTTTGAAATCCTGCCTACCTTTTTTTACTATATATGTTTTTTTTGCTTCTTTTTTTATACGAGCCTACTGTTTGCGCTTACCTGTTTTGAACTTTCTATGATTTAAACTCAATAAAAAGTATCTGCATTAAAAAAATATTAAAAAAGGTACCTTAGTATAGTAACAGTACAGTGGCTAGTCATGTTCTGGGGTCCTGCGATCAGTTCTAATTAGGGTTCTCTCTGGGTAACTGGGTACTAACATTTAAGTTGATCCAGGGAGAATCTGATTGCCTCTCGGAGGATCAGGAAGGAATTTTTCCCATGCTACAGCAGATCGTATCATGCTTTGCTGGGTTTTTTTTTTTGCCTTCCTCTGGATCAACTGTGGGTGAAGGATTGCATATGGGATTGTTTGGTTATATATAATTTTTTTTTTTTGGTTGAACTAGATGGACCTGTGTCTTTTTTCAACCTGACTAACTATGTGTAACTATGTAATGGACTGTAATGAGCCATGGAACTTTAGCTTCTGTTGTAGAGATGAGCAGTTCACCAAAGTGACCTGCTAGAAATGACCAGCTTTGGTAAAAATAATATTAATAATAATAATAATAATAATAACAATAATAATACTATTAATATACTACACACTCATTACTATTAATACATAAAATAATAAGAAAATAAAATAATGATATGACCAATATAATTAGTCAATTATTTAAATAAATTGATTACAAAAATGAGACTGGTTCATGTTTTATTTCCTGTCTTATTTCCAAGTCTGGAAAAACATTCCCTTCGGATTATAACAAGATTATTTCTTCCCCTTGTTTTGTATACAATACCTTGATAATCCTTAGTGCTGCTCATTTCCAGCCAACCCCCCCAACTCGGCCCTCCCATTCTAACATTCTGTCAAGCAATGGTCTGTAAAATAGTTATCCAGCCCAGCAGACAGGCAAGTGCCGTTTGAGAGTAATTTCAGCCCCCGGCGTTTAGCCAGGGGCAAAGCAAGCGTGCTCTCTAACTGATCAACCTGGATATTTCATTATTCATTAATTTACTGTTTAACCAAATCCCGCTCATTATCAGAGGCAACGCTTGGCAGAGCCCAGAGAACAGTAGCAGTTGGTGTCAGGCGTGGAGAATTGGTCCATTTGATCCCGGGCTGTTTTATTATTCAACACCACTGGCTGAGAAAAAGGCCCATGAATAATAAAGAGGAGAAGCATGTTTGAACTGAGATGCATGACACAGCCTTACAAAACAGCAGCATTTAGAAAATTAAAGGCTACTAACCACCCCCTCCCTGTGTTATTTTGTTTTCTTCCTGATTTCTGACTACAATTTAAAGGAAAACATTGCAATGTGAGCAAAAAACAAAACCCAGTTATTTGTAAAACAAAATAATAATTATAATAATAATAATAATTATTATAATAATAATAATACAGGCAACATAACAACATGAAAAAATAGTTGAAAAGGTTATATATGACATATACAAATACTACACAAGCGAAAAAAAAATGAACTCTAAAAAACCTAAAAAAGTTTATCTTGCCCTTAAAAAATAAACTTTTGGTTACCAATTTACTATGCCACTAAATCTAAGATTCTATGTATTTTTTTTTCTTTTAAATTCTGCTTTTTATGTGTTTTTCTTAGGAGCATATTACATTGATAATATGATGTGTTTTACAAAAATTTACAGCATTTACAGCAACATGACAATATATTAAAAAATCACACAAAATGTAGGTCCTTTAAAATACTACGCCAGCCAAAAACATATATATCACCAAAAGGTTACACTAGATAAGTTTATCTTCCACTTAAAAAATAAACATTTGGTCACCAATGTATTATGCCACTAAATCAAAGGCGATTTTAAGTACTTTTTTTTTTAATTTGCCTTTTTAATGTGTTTTCTTTGAAGTTACATTGACAGTATGATGCATTTTACAAAAAATAGATAATAATTATAACAACATAACAATATATTATAAAATCATGCAAAAAATAGGTCCTACCACTTCAGCCCGGAAGGATTTACCCCCTTCCTGACCACTCTTTGCAATATGGCACTGCATCTCATTGCGCGGTTGTGCGACGTTGTACCCAAACAAAATTGACGTCCCTTTTCCCCACAAATATAGCTTTCTTTTGGTGGTATTTGATCACCTCTGCAGTTTATATGTTTTGTGCTATAAACAAGAGCGACAATTTTGAAAAAAAAAAACAATATTTTTTACTTTTTGCTATAATACATATCCAAAAAAAAATTATAAAAAAACGAATTTATTCATCAGTTTAGGCCAAAATGTATTCTTCTACATATTTTTGGTAAATAAAACAGCAAAAACTGTTTATTGATTGGTTTGCACAAAAGTTATCACGTCTACCAGAATTGATTCATGGCCTTTTTATTATTATTATTTTTTTTTACTGGTAATGGCGGTGATCTGTGATTTTTATCAAGACTGCGATATTGCGGTGAACATATCGGACACTTTTGACACTTTTTTGGGACCAGTGACATTTATACAGTGATCAGATCTAAAAATAGCCACTGATTACTGTATAAATGTCACTGGCAGGGAAGGGGTTAAGCTGTAAGGGGCGATCAAGGGGTTAAATGTGTTCCCTGACTGTGTTCTAACTGTGTGGAGGCTGGGCTGGCAGGGGCATGACAGATCTAACTGATCCCGATTACTGGGAACAGTAGATCACTGTGATGCCCACTGACAGAACAGGAAACCATCATGTTTACATCGGCGGTTCCCTGTTCCTCCTCTGTAGTAGGCAATCGTGGGTCGCCGACGGACATCGAGTCTGCCCGACCCGCGGCCACACTTATGGAGTGTGCAGCAGGCAGGAGAGTGCGTCGGCAGCAGCGCTCACCCACCCACAATGGTGGCTGGGCGAATGCATGCTAGCACATTATGCCTTTGTTTTGCAGGGTTTTTTTTTCAGTGGTTTACTAAAGCTTTAAGGCAGTGGTTCTCAACTCCTGTCCTCAGGACCCACTAACAGGCCAGATTTTAAGTATTACCTTGGGGAGATGCAGAACAGAATACTGCAATCACTAAGCAGCAAATTACCTCACCTGTGATGTATTTCAGTTATCCTGCAAACCTGGCCTGTTAGTGGGTCCTGAGGACCGGAGTTGAGAACCACTGCTTTAAGGCCTCATGCACACTGGACCTTTTTGGATGTTTTTACAGCAACTATTTTTAACTTCAGACGTTTTTTCCTACAGTCAATAAACTCTCCAGCATCTTGTCCTATGTGTTCACAGGGCCGGCTCTACCACTAGGCGGAGTAGGCGGCCGCCTAGGGGCGCCACTACCACCAGGGGCGCCCATCCGCTGTTGATCTGTCATTGCTCTGCATCAATCACTCATGTCACTGGAGAGCCGCGGCTGGCAGCACCCCAGGGCGGTAAAATGAGGCGGATCCAGGGGCACAGGTGCGGGCCTGTGGACTACGGCTAAAGAAATGGGTAGAGAGGCTCTGCAAAAAATCTCTGCCTCCGCCACCTCCATCGTATAAATTGACAGGCCAAAGGGGCTGGAGTCAGGGGCAGAGCCAAAGGGGGGCGGCAAAATGAGGTTTCGCCTAGGGTGTCAAAAATCCTTGCACCAGCCCTGTGTGTTCATGCACACATAGGTTGTTATCAACTGTTTTTGGCTGTGGCGTTTTTGAGCTGTAAAAAAACACAAGACCAGAGGGTTCTGAGGGACGTTTTTCAGCTCTAAAAAACCCCAAGACTAGTGGGTTCTGAGAGACATTTTTCAGCTGTGTTTTTTGGATGTTTTTGAAAAACGCTAATGTAAAAACACTCAAAAACGCTCAAAAAAGCTACTGACATTATGTAGCAGAATACACATTGGCCTAAATTTATCAAGAAATTTGATTTGTTTTTCAATTTTTTTTTTTTGGAAATGTTTCATGGCAGAAAGTATAAAATATTGTTTTTTTTTTTTTCAAAATTGTTGTTTTTTTTTTTGTTTATAGCGTAAAAAATAAAAAATGCAGAGGTGATCAAATGCTTTCAAAATAAAGCTCTGTTTGTGGAGAAAAAAGGACATCAATTTTATTTGTGTACAGCGTTGAATGACAGCGCAATTGTCAGTTAAAGTAACGCAGTGCCGTATCACAAAAAAATGGCCTGGTCATGAAGGGAGTAAAGCAAGACTTACATTACAGCATATATGCATTAAAGGGTCAGGTCTACTTAAAACTGATATTTCTATCTCTGTCCACCCTGGAGTTTTGGGTGTTTACACCTACTTATTTGTGTTCCAGTTCTTCATTTTATATTCTGAATTATATAAAACTAAAAAATAATCCAACACAGAGAGAGTAGAAGAAACTCATTATGGCCCTAAAAGCAATGGGCAGACCCAGGAGTTCAAGGTGAGATCTTACTCAAGCGATATGAGTGAATGCCTGATCATGGATTAACTGTCCGGTGTCTACAAGAAACGGAAATATCAGTTTTGGGTTGACTAACTCTTTAGGACTCATGCATACAGGACTTTTTGAAAACTTTCTTAGAAGCTTTTTCTCCTGGCAGTAGTGTTTTGGCAGAAAAAAAAAGCCCTCTGCTTGTAAAAGTGCCTAACGCTTTTACAAGCATTTAGGCATCAAGGGCTTGGGCGTTAATTCAATTAATTGGCCAGAATAATAGTATTTTCTGCCCATTGAAATGAATTAACACTCAGGCGCTAAACGTGCCTAGCGTTAACACAAGCAGCAAGCGTTTTTCCTGCCAAAATGCTGATGCTCCTGGATGCACTTGATAGTACGTTTTTTTCTCCTGCCTCTAAAAGCCCCTGCCACTAAATGCTGCTAAAAGTCTACGTGTGCAATGAATATGAAGGTGTGTTTTGAAGCAGAAATAGAAAATGACTGACTCCCCTAAAAGCGTCAGTAAAAACTCCCTGTGTACATAAGATCTTAGAGAGAGCACACCAAGATTCCTGCTGTTGCCTTTATAACCTAAAAAAGCTTCTTCTGCTTCCCTCTCGGATTTTATTTGATTTTGTTGGTGGGACCCTACTTCCATAGATAACCTTTACCCGCCTGCCATTCCAGTGTCCAATATGACAGCCTGTTTAGTTTTGGATGGAGTGAAGAAGGATTAGGACACCTTTCACGTTTTTATAGCTGTCTTTGCTCCATGTTAGGGAGAGTCACTCTCTCTATTTGTCATTATCATCGAAAGTGAAAGGAAAATTCCCAATTTTAGGGTTGTCCCCAGAACAATAATAAAATGAGAATCTTCCAATTGAAACCAGGAATTACTTTGGAGGGATTGCCTTTCACTTTCTGTTTTGGTATGATACAGGAAGTGCAAATCTCCCCAATGGAATGTCCCCTGAAAATATTGTCAGGAGTTACAGCCCTCCTAACTCTATCTAAAATTTTAAAAAGTTGTCTTTAGTTCTAGTTAATTGTGGAAGTCAATTCAGAAATTACTTTCAAGTTAACAATAACTCACCTGTAAAGGTACTAAAGTCTTGCTCATAATTTGAAAAAATGGGCCCCCCATTTAAGTAATAATGTACTAGTATGCTTTGCATATTAATACATTATTACAGACTTACCTATAAACAGAGCCCTCCATGGGTCGCACTGTCACTGCTCTTCCTGGTCCCTGGCACTTCCCGTGCATGTGGCACACAGAGCGGGCTGCAAAGGTAGTCTGAGCTGTGCATGTGTGGCTCAGATCACATTACCCACCGACAGGCAGGGGTGCATTTAGGACAGAAGAGATGTCTAGGATCTCTCCTTCTATAAACACCCTGTCTGTGAGCAGTTTTTACTCTTCTTGACTTTACTACTGCTTTAATCACTTGCCGACTGCGCTATAGCCAAATAACGGCTACAGCGCGGCCATCCAATTCTGGGAGGGCGACATATGACGTCCTGCCATGATCGCTCTCACCTTTACACACAAACACAAGCCGGTTATTGGCATTCCTTTCCTCACACTAACAGAGAGTAGATAACCGGCTTGAGTGAAAGGGACATCTAAACTGATAATCAGTGCACTGATTATCAGTGCAGTCCGAACAGTGTCCACAAGTGGTGTCAATCAGTGCCCACCAATGGTGTCATTCAGTGCCCACCAGCTCTGCTAATCAGTGCTCATCAGTGCTGTCAATCAGTGTCACCTATTAGTGCTGCCTATTGGTGCCACCTACCAGTGCCAATCAGTGCCTCCTATCAGTGCCACCTATCAGTGCCAATCAGTGCTGCCCATCAGTGCCGTCCATCAGTGCCATCTACCAGTGCTCATCAGTGCTGCCTTTCAGTGCCACCTATCAGTGTTCATCAATGCTGCCAATCAGTGCCCATCAGTGCTGCCAATCAGTGTCTCCTATTAGTGATGCCTATCAGTGCCACCTACCAGTGCCAATCAGTGCCTCCTATAAGTGCCACCTATCAGTGCCAATCAGTTCTGCCCATCAGTGTCACATATCAGTGACCCCTACCAGTGCCCATCAGTGCCGCATTTCTGTGCCTCCTATCAGTGTCCATCAGTGCCGCCTATCAGTGCTGCCTATCAGTGCCACCTACCGGTGCCCATCGGTGCCGCCTGTCAGTGCCACCTATTAGTGCCCATCAGTGCTACTCATCAGTGCAGCCTATCAGTGCCCATCAGTGCCATCTATCAGTGCCGCCTATCAGTGCCCATCAGTGCCATCTATCAGTGCCGCCTATCAGTGCCCATCAGTGCAGCCCATCATTGACCATCAGTGCTGCCTAATCAGTGCCGCCTATCAGTGCCACCTATCAGTACCCATCAGTGCTGCCCATCAGTGCCTATCAATGCTGCCTCATCAGTGCCCATCAGTGCAGCTTATCAGTGCTCATCAGTGCTGCCTCATCAGCGCACATCAGTGAAGGAAAAGTTAGCTGTTTGCAAAATTTTGAACTATGAACAAACAACAATGAACAACTTATATTAAATACAAGAAAAAGAAAAAAAGAAAGCTCTATTTGTGTGAAAAAATGATAAAAATGTCATTTGGGTACAGTGTAGCATGAGAGAGTAATTGTCATTCAATGTGTGACAGCGCTGAAAGCTGAAAATTGGCCTGGTTAAATTGTCTGGTAGGCAAGTTCTTAATATGAGTAGAACATGTTCACTTTGCAAAACAAATTTTCACTTATTTTAGTGAATTAAATTGAGATTAACCAAAGTAAAAAAAAAGACCTTTGCAAAGAATATGCAATCATGTGCAAGGAAAAAACAAATTTTCTCTTGCACACAATTGGATAATTGAAGTCAGTGCAACTTCACCTCTTTCACTGAACTAAATGAAAATCCAGTTTGCCAACATAAAATTAATTTGAGGTGAAGCTGAGATGACTTTAATTGCCCAATCATATTCAAGCAAAAATCCTATTTTTTTTCCTTTTTAATTCTTCTTGCACATGATGTGATATTCTTTGCAAAGTGAATATTCTGTTTGCTTCGCCACATTCAATAAGATAAATGAAAATGTGTTTTTTAAATAAACACGCTCTACTCCTTTAGTAAATCAAACCCAATGAGTAAAAATCACACTATAGAATACTGCATAGGAGACATAAACATATTTATGCTTTTTATTATTAAAAAAAAATGAAAAACAAAATGTTGCATGTACATTTTTTATGCTTTGCTTTTTATTTTGAAGAAATGTAAGAGAGCCATTGATTGTTAACCATTAACCTATTGCATATACTGTATCTTTACACTGACATAGCCTTGAGTGACTTTATAGTGTTTGTTTTGTCTATAGCACATTTTAGTGAAATGTAATGGTTCAAAATTATTAACTCATTTGACAACTTTTACCAAGTCAGTGATCCATGTCCTTTCCGGGTTGAGAATAATAATGTTGTTTTTGGGGAAACCAAACACATCTTTCTTCAGACCTGACCAAGGCGACCACATGAGAAAGTGTTTCCTAGTGAAATTAATAATAATAATAATAATACTTATAGTAATAATAATAATAATACATAAACTATGACCCATCCCCCCTCCAAGATGTATATTTACTGTAAGGATTTAAGCACTTTAAAACTTTGTTGAAACCTTCTTTCTACTTTTAGTCTGTACATATTAACCACTTCCTTACCGGGCACTTAAACCCCCCTCCTGCCCAGACCAATTTTCAGGTTTCAGCGCTGTTGCATTTTGAATGACAATTGCGCGGTCGTGCAACGTTGTACCCAAATAAAATTGATGTCCTTTTTTTCCCACAAATAGAGCTTTCTTTTGGTGGTATTTGATCACCTCTGCGGTTTTTATTTTTTGCGCCATAAACAAACAAAGAGCAACGATTTTGAAAAAATAACAATATTTTTTACTTTTTGCTCTAATAAATATCCAAAAATAAAAAATAAAACAAACAATT
>BLSH010306994.1:1671066-1721057 GCA_018402905.1 Glandirana rugosa
GGCAATAAGGGTTGCAGGTTTATTTCCTTGAGTATTAATCGTCTGTGTTGTCGTTCGTAGTGATACGACTTTTTCGGAAATATTAATTTTATTATTCTCGGTCTCAACCGACCACCCTGTTAGGAGTGTACGAAGGGTAGTTATCGTGGGCGAATCAATCCTTTTAGGGTAACCACGTCTTTGACCCGACGTTACAGGACGGTAACGAGACCCATTCTTCCTTTGACCTCTTTTCGTTTTTTGTTTTGTAATGATGAAATCGTGTATTGTAACGTTAGTATAAACTGTGTTTTTACGAACCCGTTGTATTCACAGTATTAGCTTTCGACCTATATGTGATATGTTAGCCTTAGTGTAAAAAGGTAATCATAACTTGGTTTGTTATATTATCCTCCAATTTATACTAGGGTTTCCCACCTCTCACACATACCTTCTAATTTACAGTTCTCTATGTCATAAAACTAGACGACTGAAATGAAAAAAAGAAACCCCCCCAAGCGAAACCGTATTATTATTCCGGAGTATGTAAGACGTGCTAAACCTTGTGTGGCCAACTCTGGCTCTTATTATTTTAATTATAAAGGCTTTTTCAGCATAGTGATGCTTGCTGTTGTGTCTGCTAATTATGAGTTCCTTTATTTGGACGTTGGGAATAACGGGCGCAACTCTGATGGAGGAGTAATCATGCAGACAGAGTTCTACAGGCGACTCCAGATTGGCACACTAAACTTGCCACCTGCTGAGTAAAATGTTGAGGGCCTTAATTTTGTATTTGTTGCAGATGAGGCTTTTGCTCTAGGGGACCATCTTATGAAGCCTTTTCCTATGCGCAACCTCACCCCTGAGCAGAGAATCTTCAACTACAGACACTCTCGTGCCAGAAGGGTGGTGGAGAATGCCTTTGGCATATTGGCAAATTGTTTCTGGCTCTTTTTGACACCAATAAATCTGGCCTTATACAAGATTAATTACATTGTCTTGTGCTGTTGCATCCTCCACAATTTTCTATGCAAAAATGCTAGCAACTACATCACCTCCCTGCCAAGTGACATGGACCCTGCAGTGCCAGGCCCTAGTACAGCGGCTGAAGGCCATCCTTCTTTGTTTGCAATAGCAGACATGGAGAATGCCTGTACTGGCTTGCCTTCCCAATGCAGAAATACCTGGAATATTTTGTGGGGAGAGGGGCAGTGTCTTGGCAGGAACTTCTTCCTGATCGTGTGTAAACTTTTTTTGGCTTATAAAGTACTAATTCACTTTAACTACTGTTGTCTGCCTTCTTCTATGTACAAGATCTGTTTCATAATGTTATTTTTTTTTACACTTGCTCCAATAGGGAAATGTAACCTTAATTTCTACATGAGTTGACATTATCGTCTTCAGCTAAGTATTATGGTGTGCTGGGGGTCTGCTACACACACACAATGTTTTTGTTCTTCATGCATGAAGAACAAAAACATTATGCATTTACAACTCCTTCAAATTTTCCATGCTAAAATTAGCAGGAGTTGCCAACATATAAGAGCACATTAGAAATGTAAAGACATCAACTTAGTAAATTCACAGGTATAGATCAAGTAAAAAAGAGGCCACACACTGTTTAGTTCAAATCTTTTTACTCCAAGCACATTCACAGGTGCTTTTTAAGGTGCTTAAACAAACCAACATCTTTGTGTCAAACATGTCTGTATTTAGGCATTTGTCATATTTATTTGGTTAAAACCTTTACATACACATTAAAAAGTCAGTCACTTCCAATGTTCATGGAAAAGTGAAGGGCAAACGAGACATCAGTATCCCAAGGCTGTGTGGATGCTGCCTTCCTCAGATAATGTGATCTGATCTCACCTCCCTAAAATTCAAAAATTTAAGGCATGTCCACCTAGTGGCTTCTCACAGAGATTTGGTCCATGATGGCATTTCTAAAAGGTGTTTCCTTACAAACACCAACATTTCTAAGCCCCCAAATGACAAAGTGTGTAAACATGTGCTATATACCATCACAGGGTATCAAGTGCTATGTTTCTGGGGTGCAACCCCCCTTCCTCTGAACTAGAGTAGCTTGGACAAAGTGGCTTGCACCACCAAAACGCATCAATTGATACCATCATGGGTTCTGATCTGATGCGTTTCTGGTGTGCAACCCCTCTTTCTCAAAACTAGAGTAGCTTTGAGAAAGGGGGTTGCACCCCAGAAATGCATCAGCTTATAACCTGTGATGCTATCAACTGACACGTTTCGGTAGTGCAAACCACTTTGTCCAAGCTACTCTAGTTAGGAGGAAGCGGGATTGCACCCCAGAAATGCGGCACTTGATACCCCGCGATGGTATATAGCACATGTTTACACACTTTTCCATTTGGGGGCTTAGAAATGTTGCTGTATGTAAGTAAACACCTTTTAGGAATGCCATCATGGACCAAATGTCTGTGAGAAGCCACTAGGTGTGTACTCATTGAATTTTGGAGTTTTAGGTATTAAATAACATTGCAAAATTGGCATTCCCATTAGTTAGGCCAGTGTTTAGCAACTCCACTACTCAAGGTGCAAACACAGATCATGTTTTCGGCATCTGACACAGATGATGTTAGCATTTTCACTGCCTTAGTAATTAGCACAGTCGTTTCTACTGAGTTAAATTTTGACCACAGGATCTGTTACTGCCCCTTGAGGAGTTGAGTTGCGAAACACTGAGTGAAGT
The DNA here is from genome assembly GCA_018402905.1 of Glandirana rugosa. Lineage (NCBI taxonomy): Eukaryota > Metazoa > Chordata > Amphibia > Anura > Ranidae > Glandirana > Glandirana rugosa. Next base: position 1,673,768 of record BLSH010306994.1, read on the forward strand.
TAACAAAGCATTCACATTTCAAAGTGTGTACAAATTTGTAAAAAAGTATGAACAACCAGTATAAAGTAAAAAAAAAAACAACAACAACAGTTGTCAACAAACACATTAGACAAGTTCAAGAGGAAATTAGAATTTGTCAAGCATGTCCCCACAATTGGTCAGTCTGCGCTGTAAAGCTGTATCTGTAGCTGCTCCTCCAATGTGGAAGATCAAGACGTGTTAATAAGAGTAAAATGTATCAAGGCAATGATGGTTAAGTGGCTGAGACCCTACATAGTGATTTTGGTGCAAGTTAATTGTAAACCCCATTAAATACTTACCTACCCAGTGGATTGTTGGGTGCGACCTGCTTGCCTTTCAGATACCTACACTACTCTGAATGTAACACTGACACTACTCTGTGATCTTAGCCCTGGTGTCTGGGTCTCAAAAACTAGGCTACCTATCAACACAGACAGCTCCTTACACCTCTTCCTTAGCCATGCTAATGTTAAAGCACTACATACTCTGCTAATGTGTGGACTAGGTGTTTGCTTCTGAGATTTAAACACTTGACATATCAATACAGAAGAAGCAATATTAGAACAATACTTACTTACACAAAGAACAGGCTCACCAACACTTTCATCTTTTCCAGATCGCTTTGGCCTCACTATGACTCATGTCAATGGATTTTTTGCAAAGTAGTCCAAGCTCTGTGCTGAGTCCAGGAGACACATCCCATGGCTCCACTCTCAGATCTTGGGGGACATCTTCACACTCAATTTCCTCTAAAAGAGTAAAATACAACATTCATTAATCATCCCAAAGTCACATCTGTTTCTACCCTACATTTTGCAAAATGATTTCAGTTGACCAACCTTGGACTTGTTCTGGTGGGAAACTTGTTGGGTCACTAGTTGACTCCACCATAGTGGACTCTGGAGTATTTCCTGGCAAAAATGCATAAAAAAGGGAAGATGATGCAATTTTCCAGGGGGCAAAGACTTGACAAGTGCCAACATTGTTAAACTCCTGCAGCTGACCCCCTGTCTCATATGGGATACGGGATGTCTGACTTCCATCATAGCAGGCAGGCATTTATGTGACTGTGAGCACAGGGGGTCCTCCTCTGCCCATATCTGCACTGGCAAGGGTGCATTAATGGGCACTGATGAGGCAGGCAGCAACCAGCAAGTGACAGTTAACCCTTAACTTCGGCCTGAAGCCCCTGCCCTTTTGACCACCTAGCAACACCCCTGTCTGTGGCTAAATGATTTTTTTGTAATTTTGCACTTACCTTTTTTAAGGGAAGGTGGCCTTGTTTCCTCCTCTGTTGCTGGACGAGGGATGGAAGCCTCCCCTTGTTCCTTGCGGTGGCTTCCCTGCAGCATCCCTTTTTTCAGTTTCCCTGTTGAAAGATAAAAAATACTATAAGTGCAAAATCTAAAGGAATGTCTAAAAACATTAACAAATTCTATTCTTCATATATGCTTTAGATTTTACCTTCATCTTTTGAATACCAAGTCATACAAACAAACAGTTTCTAAGCTTAGCTATAATTCTCTCTAGCTACATTTACAAAGAACATATACAGACACATAATTTACACATATACATAGTGGTTAGATACAACTATTGCTTACTTTTTTAAGGATATGATGGATGTGAGCTAGCTGGTCTTGTTCCCTGTGCTTCAGATCAGACCATCATTTTCGGATTTGATCCTTCGATCGCTGTACACCATATTCTTTATGAAGAAAAGCGACGCTCTTCTCCTAAATGAAGTCTTTGAGGCTGTTGGACCTCTCATATTTCTGCATCTTGCAACCATAGTCGTGCCTCTCCATGATGGCCACCATCTCCACCATCTCAGCCTTGGTGTAGCTTTCCCCCTTCTATGAGCTCCAGTACCGCAGGGCTGGCTGCAACTCTATGAATCTGCCATATCCTGAATGAAGGTTCCGCCGAGTGTGTTGCATGGAGGATAGAAGAGCCGTTCATGCCCCAGCGTCATGACACACCTGAGAGCAGAGTTTGATGCATGCACAGTGTATAAGGCCAGATCGCACATTCGATGGAATGGCTGTAGGTACGATCTGGGAGTGGAGGACGATCGCTCTGCAACAAATTGGGCAGAAAAGGAAAGGACAACTTGAAATTGGGGTATAGGTGGGTAGTGGCCTATACTGCTTTGATTGGGGCCTAGATGGGGGGGGGGTTAATGGTCTATACTGCTTGGATTGGTGCCTATATTGGGTCCAGCTTATGGGTATGCCAGATGCAGTTGCATTATGCTTTGTCTTGTGTTGTGTTTTGCAGGCATCATGAGTGATGAATTTAACTCACCTGAGTTTCTGCCCCATTTTATTGGCCAGTACCCTCAGCTACCTTGTCTCTGGAGGTTCAAGAGTAAAGAATACGCCAATAAATCATTAAGGTGGGCAGCATTGGACAAACTCGCAGAGCTGTGTAAACCTATTTGCTCTGATGCTGACTATAAATATGTGCGTAAGAAAATTGCCAACATCAGGACCACACATAAGAAGGATCTGAATAAGATTTGACAATCAGAGAGGTCAGGAGCTGCAGCAGATGATATCTATGTCCCCAGGCTGTGGTACTTCGACAGCCTGCGGTTTCTCACCGAGCAGGCTGACCCCAGGCCATATATTTCCACCCTGCCTTCTACCTCTGCTGAGGCCACAGCTCCTGAACCTGAAGATGAAGATGTGGAGGAGCCCATCTAGACATAGGTATATCATTGTTGAACATATTGTCATAAAAAACACAATGATGATAACTAAACATCATTGCCAAAATATTTGAGCCTTAACAAAGTTGGTTCCATATCAAAACACAGCTGTGCCCAAAAATGATTTGAAGGATAAATCCAAATGCTGGTGCCAGAATGATAGTCTTTTCTATTTCTAAAAATGCAATTAGCAACAGTGAGGAAATGTAAATTTGGTTTGATTGATGACCAACACAAACAAATATATTCTAATAATGTCACATTTTTATACACAGAAAAGTGTCAGTCTGGACGAGCCAGCTGGAAGTTCTCAGGCTGTGGAGTCCCAGATACCTCCACTACGTCTTGCTGCTAAAAGAGGCCGAAAGACCAAAAACCTGGAGGAGACAGCTTCAGCATTTTTCAGCCAGGCCTCAACGGTGTTCCAAAGGGACCCTGATGAGCCAGAATCCTTTGCTGCCTATACAGCCAGCAAACTATGCCGCATGATCCCCGTACTAAAGGGGCAGATGTGAGGAACTCATTACCCAGCTGCTAAACAAGGGGGAGAGAGAGCTTATTATGGATATTACCCATTTTTCTGAGTACGTGCCTCCACTTCCATCACCTCTACAGCCACCCCACCCACCACAGCAGCATGTCGGTCATGTGGCAATATCAGCCACATGACTCCCACCAACAGCCATGGTCTGGGGATTATCCCCACTACCCCCATTTATGATTTCTATTACTTTCTGTAATTTTTTGTGTAATATTTTCTTTTCTTTTGGTTATTTTCCGCATTTTATGCATATAATGCAATTTTTGTTTCAGTTCTATTCTTTTTGATGACAGATAGCATGTCTTTATATTCTTGATTTTTGCTTTACAATAAAGAATCATGTGAAGAAGAATATTTGCCTATGTTTTTTTATTCAAAGGACAGGTTTGAAGTAGGCAGTTACATTAAAAAGAAAAGCAGTAACAATTACCAAGGGAAATCAACATAGTTTGATTTTTCATATTTAAATCTCGGCGATGATAGTATTGTGGTAACCTCCAAAAATAATCATACAACAAGATAATGGGAATAATATTTCTATCACTGCAGAACAAATGTCTTTTTATTTACGTTCATAACATGAGTATCACCAGCAAAGCAGCTGAATTATTATCACATTCAAGAAGTTAATAATGTGTGCTCCATTTCACAATTTCAATTTCCACTTGTGAATTACGAATGCATGTTTACAAAACCTAACACTTCCGGGTTGTTCCTGGGTTCCGAACATGTGTGTTTGTACTTTCAACTTTTGTTTGTCCAACTTCTGTACAGACGAGCCGAAAATCAGGCGTGTCCTTGTCGGCAGACAAAAATGTTCTAGTCGTCTCATCCAGCTTTTGTTGGACGATAAATGGAAATTGGCTGTCGAATGGAGCATACTAACTGTAAGATTATTGGATGACAGGTTGTTGTACGAAAATATTCGGCAGATAATTGGACCGTGGGCGGGCCTTTAGAATCCTTTCTCCGAGACAGGGTCACTTTTGCTGCCTTGAAGAAGGAAGGCCTGAAATGTTGGCATTTACTACGTGATGCTCAATTTTCATAATTAAAAAGTGAAATGAACACTTTTAGAATGCCAGTGACTGTCTGTATTTCTCTTTGTCCCATTGGTTGCTTATGGAGGAAGGGAAATATCTACAGACTAGGTCTAATTATCCTCTTAGTCAAATGAAGGGAGTGCCAGATGTATGGTTGGAAGTACAGTTTAATTTTTATTTGTCGAAAAAGTAAAAATGATCGCCATCACATTTTGGAGGTTTATCCGATCTCCCTTAATCAGGTTTGATGAAAGTAAAGGTTGGAATAAGCTGGAATGAGAGCAGGTATCCAGAAGTAGTTTTCCTATTTTAAAATAAGGGCCTGCTCTGGTTGACACTCTTAAAAACCCTCACGAAGGGGACCATTTACGCTCCCAAAATGCATTGGATATAGCTTTTATGACAAATGAAAATTGAACTTGTCTTGCATTCATATATCTAGAACTCTTTTTCTTTTCATATAAATTGAACTTGTCTTGCATTCATATATCTGGAATTTGAAAGGAAACCAAAAAGCTCATCCAAAAGAGGAGAACTATCCAAAATTTGTTGTAAGTTTCAAACTTACAACCCATGGACAATTGCCCCACTGGATTTTAGAAAGAAGACTCTTAGCTAAAATCTCGAAAGATCTAAATATCTACTAAAATCCCCATTCAGAGCTCTGCAAACAAATCTTTATTTAAGCTTTTTCATTGTCACCTAAACAGGTGTTCCTCACCTCCTGTTCATGACAATTTTGGGTTTCCTGTGACTTTCCATCTTGGTGATGAGTCCCCCCAATGAGGACATGGACACCAGTAAATAATTTACAGTGGTCCAAACCATTTCTTACACTATCCATAAGTAATAAAAAGTGTTGGCTATACATACTGTACATTTAGGAATATTTGACTTACAGAGTAACAGGCTTGGATGTTTCCCAGAACTCCTATATATTGGCAACCAGAGAATTCTGCACAAGTATAAGATCAAGTGTATTCAAACATTATCTGGGTTAAAAAATACTTTCCAAAAAAAGATATATTCAGATTTGTCCTGAGTGTTCCTTTAATTCCTTTGTAATATGAAAAATGAAATGACCTGTTACGGAAATGTGAAGCGTAACTAAGCATTATTTAAATAAAATCTACCATCCCCATTGCTTCCTTGTTCTAAAACACAGGACCCCCATATCTTTTCTGGCTCTAAGGTTTGCTGCCAAATTCCAAGTAAACAGATGAAATGCCTATACAAGAGCTCTTTTAAATGTTAAAGGATTTATATTTCTGCCTATCCAGGTCTCCTCTTTCTATACCCCTACCTTACTTCCCCAGTCTGTTACTAGATAGTAAAAGGTTAAACAGCAGGTTGATTGGCTCATCTCCCTGTCACTCTGCTCTCTCTTTCTATCAGCATGTTCCTTGCACTAGGACACATCTGATATAATGGTGAACATCCTGTAGCCAGAAAATGAGGTAGGCTCTTTCTAACTTGCTGCAGCTTCTAATGCACATTGTAAGAAGCCCACAGTGGTGCATTGACATCATGATTTCCACCTCTTCCAGTCCTATAACTCATAATAATAAAAACATTTTTATCTCTATTCTCTAAGGGTGGAGGGGGGACTTTGTCATGATCAGCAGTTTCTACTGATGTCACATTTCCAAAGAGCTTTTTCTCTTCATGAATGGAGCAAAAGAATCCTCTTGCTTCAATAAAAAGGGCAGATGGCTGTACACTGTTGTAAGGACACTTGAACATCTTATTGAAGCGAAATCCACAATTAAACATGAAAGCACCAAATCTGAAGGACAGATGTTGATGCGTTTGCTTAGGAGCATTTACTCATAAAGTCATGAGTGTCCTTACCAGTGGCAGCCTGTAATGCAGTGCGCAGGGGCGCTGCACCACTGATCCATGCGCCCAGCCTCTAATCTACATGCGGGGCACTGGACACATCACATTTTTTTTAGAAGCACATGATTAGAGCCAAAGGCTCTAATAGGCTTCAAAAAAGGGTGGGCTCGGGGCTTGTTTGACTCCCCCCCAAAAAATATACCACAAGCCGCCACTGGTCCTTATAACAATGTGTGGCCATCCACACTCATGTTTTATTGAAGTTTCCTCAGTTGTGAACCAGGTAGGCACCTCTATGTAAGGATTCTGAGTACGGCTAGTGTGTGGACCGACCTGGAGTGATGCTTAAGTTTTGTTGAACTTTAGTATCCTCTTGCTATAGGGGGAAATAGAGGGATGGTTGACATCCCTGGGCACTCCATACAGCATACACTTGACACCAGGTCCACTAACATTTTAGTCAAAAAGATGAGACTATTAAAATGCACTATAGTTTGCCTTTCAAAGAGGTTAAATATTTAAACCAGGGTTTCCATGGAACCCAAGGTTCCTTCAGAGGTTGCTTAGGGGTTCCTTGAGCAATCAGCAGTTTCTGCCACTCAGATTTCCACTGACACCATTGATCTTTAGCTATCTGTAAGGGGGTAATTCTGCCCAATGGCCACAAGTGTAAGGAGCATTCTTCCCATTGACCATCACACTAATGTATCATGAGTTGTAGATATAATAATTTTTAACAGGGGTTCCCTGCTACTGAAAAGTTATTTTATAGTTGGGCGAACAGTTCGAGCCAAGCAAAAGTTTCGGCCCGAAGATCACCTGTTCGCCCATTCGCGCGCTGCACAGTGCATTCTAAGCTCTGATTGGGCAAAGCTTTGCCCAATCAGGGCATAGTAAATAGCTGGTTGTTAAGGAGTGGGCCGGGAAGCTGGCCTCTACATCCTTAACAACGAATGAGTCATCAGCTGTCAATGGGCTTCCCTGCTGACAGCTGAATGAAAAAAATACATTGCCGGCAATAGAAAAAATCACCCTCACAATCCATACCAGATCCTTATGCGAGCATACAGCTTGTCAGTCCAAGAAGGGGGGAGGGGGTGAGTGAGCACCCCCCTCCTGAACCATACCAGGCCACATTCCCTCAACATGGGGGGGTGCTTTTCCCCCCACTCCAAAGCACCTTGTACCCATGTTGATGAATAAGAACTGTCAGGTGGCGGTTAGCCTTTGTCGCAGGCAGAGTTTTTTTTTTCGGGTCCGGTGCTGGTGTCGGCATTGTGATTGATGATAGATCTACATCGGGGGACATTGGGTTTTTTTTTACTAAAGGAATTGGCCTGGTATGGATTGGGGAGGACCCCATGCCGTTTTTTTTAACATATTTGTATTGCTGGCACTGGTATTGTATTACCCACAATTCAAGTGCCTTTTTTTTTCTTATTTTTTCTATAAATGTCAGTTTTGCTGCAGCAAGTACTACACAGGGACCAGATGCACCACTTTACAGGCAGACTAATGGGACCCCCAGGAACTAAAGGAATTTTTCATTTTTATTGTTTCACTTTAAGCATCATTAAAATCACTGCTCCTTTAAAAGCAATCTTTTTTAAAAGTTTTTTTTTGCATTGATACATGTCTCCAGGGCAGTACTTGGGCCCCCATACCCTTTTTATGCCCAATAACTTGTATATACGTCTTCAAAATTGGGACATTTGTATTTTCAAATTTGGGTCCTATAGACTTCAATGGGGTTTGCGGTTTGGGTCCGAACCTTTGCGATGTTCAAGAGTTCTGGCGTGAACCGAACCCGGGGGTGTTCAGCCCATCTCTACAAGGGTTCCTCTATGTTGAAAAGATTGAAAAAAACAGATATAACAGTAATCTAAAAATAAGAAAATAAAAGCAGAGAACAAGGAATCACAAAATATAATGGGTTATTGAACCATGTGAATGACTGCCCTTAACTTCAAGGAGGAAAAAAAAAAAAGTTTTCCCTAAGTTTCAAATGAATGCACCGTATTACCATAGCAAAAACACAGCTGTAATAACTCATTTCTTGAGATAGAAACTGAATGCTTGTACACCATAAAATCAATTTGCATGAATTAGCTGGAAAATAAATTCTACTCAACCAGGGCACAAATACGAAATAAGAGGAGTGAGGTGGAAGCATTTCCTGAAATCGGCCCCTTCCACCTAAAGCGAACTAATATTAGTCATCAGCAGCCTTTCCGAAATCTAATTTGAACCACTTTTGCGTGGCTGAAAAACAATACGATTGTTTGTTCCTACAGCATTTGTTCTGGTAACTTAATTCTGGGCAAATCAGAATAATCCCCCCCCCTCAACCCTTTCACCTAACACAGCCCATAACAGATGCAAATATTCCATTGAAACAGTTGGGTTTAGTTTTTAAATCATAACCTTAGCAATCTTGCCTGGGGACGTGTGTCAAGGATTCCAAAACGCCAAAGATTCCACGGTTTGATCCACATACTTTGAGACGTTTTAAGCAGGAAGGTCGTATCGGTTTTTCATTTCCTGTTCGGATGTAGGGACCCGAAAAACAGTAATGCAGTTCTGGAATGGCACGGCGGAGAGTGTGGCTTGAATTATCAGCCGGGGCAGGGTAGGAAATGCTCGCGAGATGGAAGATAGAAAACATAATTTGGTCATTTCAAAGTGGTTTAATTCTAACAGCGGCCCGTAAGTCGAGCCATTAGATGTATAGATATACCAGCCTTCCAAATTCAGTCCTGATGGCTAATTAGTTTGTGTTTTTAATTCTTTTGGGGATTGTGGTGAGTTCCCAAAAAAGATCTGCTAAATATGTTTGCAGCTGGCAATGAAAATAAATAAATTAATTAATGAAATGCATATCTGAACCAATCCCCCTCTCCAACTAAACATTACACCCCTTCCCCAGCTAATACCCTACTTAGAAAAATAAATAATAATTTTAAAAAACTACCTATGTAGGGGGCCTAGGCCCAGGGAACCCAGTCAGGGAGACACACACACACTCAGTTACAGATGCTGCTGTTTATATTATATTATATATTGTATATAGATTAGATCAGTGGTTCTCAACTTCTGTCCTCAGGACCCACTAACAGGCCAGGTTTGCAAGATAACTGAAATACATCACAGGTTATATCATTTGCTTCTCAGTGATTGTGGTATTCTAGTCTGCATCTCCCCAAGGCAATACTTAAAATCTGGCCTGTTAGTGGGTTCCGAGGACAGGAGTTGAGAACCACTGGATTAGAGGAACAGGACAGTTATTATAGGCTCCGATGATGAATTTATATTGATAGTAATTATGGGCACTTAGGTGATATAGCAGTTGGTATTGTATGACGTCATTAGGCTTGGGCCTCTATCACGAGAGGACAGCTTCTGCTAGAGGGGTGGAGGTCTGTGGTGTACCGGAACAGCACTCTGATGCTGTTGAAAAGAGTCCCACAGAATGTTTCTACAGAACCGTCCCAAAGCTACCTTACCTTGCACTAAACATTTTCCCTAACAAGCAGGGTACCTGTCTCTGGCTTACTGCTCACTCCAGGCATGCCCAAATGATGCTGGTACCATATTTTAGTTCCCACGCCAAGATGGCAGCTGAAAGTCACCAGTGCAGTGTCCAATCAGACAGCTGGTTCCTCTGAGACACTAACAAACTTGGAGATATTTCCCCTACAGGTTCCACTCCATCTGTATAATGGCACAGTGCCACCTACTGGATGGAGGGAAAACCTGCTCCTGTCTACCCCTACATGCCTTATTTTCTAACCTGAATTTGACACACTGGGGTTGATTTACTAAAGGCAAATAGACTGTGCACTTTGAAAGTGCAGTTGCTCCAGAACTGAAAAATGAGCAGAATCTCTGCTGACTTCCATCATCCAAACACGTGCAAGCAAAAATGATGTTATTTTTTATTTTCCTTGCACGTGATTGGGTACTCTTTACAAAGTGAAGCTTTATTTACTAGTCTCTGGAACAACTGCACTTGCAGAGGGTAACTGCATTTTGCAAAGTGCACAGTGTGTTTGCCTTTAGTAAATTACCCCACTGGGTGTCAATTCCTTTAGATTGGAAGGAGGGTCCTTCATCATGCTACATTGCTGTCTGGTAATGTTGACACTTATCATTGGATGTCCTTTGGTGGGGTCCTATAAAGGGTCCAGCAGACTGGTGGTGTGATGATGCCATGGTGAGGGAAAGCGGCAGTGAGACGCTGTTACCCCATGGAAGACTCCAGTAATAAAATCTATTTTTTTTGTGTGTTTTAAAGTTGACGTTCAGCCAAAAAAAAAAAACACCTCAAAAATATGCTCTATAGCTTTAGTGAGCTAACTTACCTGTAACAATGTATGCCCCATGTCTTGCAGGCAATTGGATCATGTATAAATCTTTACTACAGGGATGCCCCATCCTCTTCTTGTCTTCCTGTCTCTGAAATATCAGTACTGCAGAGGTTTATAGCTTTGGGGCTTCTGTGAAGTTCCCAACAAGGACCCATTGCCTCCTCCTCTGTTAAGAAACATTATTTCATTGCATTCAATGTCTGTAACATGACCTGTGAATGGGGGAGTGTATAATCAGGATTTCGTTGTCCATTCACTGATTGTGTTACAGGCGGTGCAAGCAATGAAACAATGTTTCTTAACAGAGGATTAAGGTGTTTGGTCCCTGTCGGAAACTTTTTCACAGCAGGTTCACTGAGCTAATAACCCATGCAGTGCTGGAAGTTCAGCAGCAGGAAGAGGACGGGGCATCCCTGCAGTGAAGGTTTCTCTAAGATCAAGCTCCTCTGCACAACATGCAGGTAAGGTAGCTTAATAAAGAGATTTTTTTTTTGGCTAAACTTCATCTTTAAAATTGGTGAAAAGGTTTGAAAAGATAATCTGTAAAAGCTTTGTCAAACCAAAACCTTTTTTTTAATTTTTTTTTTTTTAGTATTGGATAGAGTTGGGAAGAATTAGATACCTTGTTGAGTTTTAAGGCTATCTGGTGAAATCCATTAGAAAAATGTACCTTTACTCTTATTGTGGCAACCTAACAATTGAGGGGAAATCTGCAGTAGGCATTGTAACACCCATGCCTCCTGAGATCCAGCTCTAGGTCTCCTCTCCGACAAGCAACTGTCAGCACTTCCAAGCTTCACCTGGCATGGCCAATCAGGAGACATCTATCATGATTGGCACTGCAGTTAATCAGGAAACAGCTCTCCTGATTGGTGCTGGCTTAAATGATGAGGCAACACTTGTTTCAGCGTTCAAGCAATGCACTGCTAGGTCTAAGTTGAGTTTCTTGGTGAGGAAACTGCACCTGTACTCTCTCTACCTGCCTCCAGTCCTCTGTGCCTCCTCAGCTGCCAGTTTTTTCTGTGCTGCCCCTCTTTTGCCTTGTCGTCTATGTGCTTAGTGCACCCTGTGCATTTCTATGGAAGAGTCGTACTTCATTGGACAGCTGGAGGCTACCATTAGCACGGCTCTTCTATAGGAATGAATGGGGCCACTGCATACATGCTTTTTGGGCTGGTTCACACCAGATGCAGTCCATTGCATTTTTAATCTGCATCAAAAATGCTTGCACAGTGTTTTCCATATATTTCAATGGCTCACACCAGTGCAGTGTTTTCCAGTGCAGTCAAAAGTAGAACATGCTACATTTTGTCTGTAGGGAACGCATCTGGGACATGGCAAAACACATCAAAAATGCACTGGAATGCACCAAAAACACTTAAAGTGGTTGTAAACTCAGTTTATTTTTTATCCTAATGTATTCTATTAGACATGTGCAATTAGTTTCGTTACAAATTCATTTTCGGACGAAATTCGGCATGTGAATGAACAAAAGACTCTTTTGACGAATGCGTACGAAAACAAATTGTCAGAAAGAAGGAAAATCTAAAAATAAAAAAATCTGAAAGATCGAAATACGATTCAACCTACGAGTTTAACGATTACATTCGGATAGTTTCGTTTTTCGTATTTTTACATTTTTATTGTAATTTCCTCCTAATTTGGCTAAAGTCACTGTTAGTGAACGTAACGAATACGCATGTATCCGAAGTTCCGAATGATCCGAATTAACGAATGCCACATCTAAACGAATAGAATGGAGCGAATACGAATGTGTCCAAAGTTACAAATGATCCGAAGTAAGGAATGCCGATCATAACGAATGATCTGATAAATGAAAAAAAAAAATGAATGAAACGAAAACAAAACGTAACAAATTTTTTGTTAGTGCACATGTGTGCATTCTATGCATTAAGATAAAAAACCTTCTGTGTGCAGCAGCCCCCCTCAGTCCCTCCTAATACTTACCTGAGTCCATTTCGATCCAGCTATGTTGAAGGAGTGTCTCGGCTGCCTGGGACTCTCCCTCCTCATTGGCTCAGACAGCAGCGTGGCATCATTGGCTGCTGTCAATCAAAGTCAGTGAGCCAATGAGGAGAGAAAGGGGGCCGGGCTGAACCGTGGCTCCGTGTCTGAATGGATACAGGGAGCTGTGGCTCAGCTCGGGTGCCCCCATAGAGAGCTGCTTGTGGGGGGCACTCAGCAGGAGTGAGGGGCCAGGAGCACTGCCAAGGGACCCGAGAAGAGGAGGATCTGGCCTACTTTGTGCAAAACCAACTGCACAGAGCAGGTAAGTATAACATGTTTGTTATTTTTAACCTCTTCCGGACCGCCCGCCGTCATTATATGGGGTACTTTGCCATTGAATACTGTTGTTATGGTAGCAGATAGCTACCATAACCCCATATCATCTTAAACAGTGGGCGGTCTGCTTTCAGATAAAAGTGGTCTCTGTGGCAGATTTGCGAGATCACTTTTATCGGGGGAGGGAGAGGTGCCCCACCTCCTGCCACTTTCCTGTCGTCTCCACTGGGTACTGGACCTGCCGGTAACGGCAGAGACAATCGGGTTCTCTCCCCTGAGAGTATGGATGCCAAGTGAGCGGAAGATGCTGCCCACTCAGCTCCATAACATTGAAGGGCAGAAGCGACGTCAAACGTCACTTCCACCCAATGCTCTTAAAGGAGAAAAATATATATTTTTTTCAAATGACATTTAATTTTTTTATATCGCATTTTAGTGTAAATATGAGATCTGAAGTCTTTTTGACCCCAGAGCTCATATTTAAAAGGTCCTGGCATGCTCTTTTTTTCTATTACAAGGAACATTTACATTCCTTGTAATAGGAATAATAGTGACCCCATTTTTTTTCTTTTAAATGAATGGTGTAAAAAATTAAAATAATAAGTAATATAAATAAAAAAAAAAAAAATGAAAGCACCCCGCCCCGCCGAGCTCATGTGCAGAAGCGAACACGTACGGAAGTTATGTCCGCATATGCAAACGGTGTTCACACCACACATGTGAGGTATTGTCACGATCGTTAGAGCGAGAGCAATAATACTAGCACTAAACCTCCTCTGTAACTCTAAACTGCTAAACTGTAGAAAATTTTAAACGTTGCCAACTGAGATTTTTAAGTGCCAACGTTTGTCGCCATTCCAGGAGCGGGCGCAATTTTGAATCATGACATGTTGGGTATCAATTTACTCGGCGTAACTTTATCTTTCATAATATGGAAAAAAATTGGGCTAACCTTACTGTTGTCTTATTTTTTAATTTAAAAAATTGAATTTTTCCCCCCCAAAAAATTGTGCTTGTAAGACCACTGCGCAAATACTGTGTGACATAAAGTATTGCAACGACTGCCATTTTATTCCCTAGGGTATTAGGAAAAAAAGTATAATGTTTGGGGGTTCTAAGCAATTTCATAGCAAAAAATGATTTTAGCTTGTAAACACCGAATCTCAAAAAGAGGCTCAGTCCTTAAAGTGTTACTAAACCAACAACAGTAAAACCAGTCTGTATATGCAGAATAGCATGCTTGCTATACTTACTGTGTAACTTAAGGGGTTAATCCTCTGTATTGTGTAAAAAGGCTGTTTGATCTTTTATGGCCAGATACTTCCTTCTTGCCCTGTCTACTATATTAGACTATACTATACTATACTACATGCAGGCAGTGTGGGAACAGTGCACATGCTCTGTTCGATCTTCCTGTTTCACATGGATACAGACTGCAGTGCATTTCTAGAGGCAGTGATTGTTTATTTGTGTACTGAACATGTCATTGGCAAAGCACCAATCAGCTCTGGCCGGATTGTGGGTGAAAGGTCACTGATGCAAAGGAAGTTGCATCATCAGAGAGTGAAATGTCTCCACCCACATGCAAACTGAGGAAGTCCTGGCTCTATGCAGTTTATCACCTGACTGCAATATACAGATGCAAAAATGGTATATAGCAGCAGTATTGTGATATAAAAAGAAGATTTGGAAGCTGTGTGCCTTGTGTGTGTGTGTGGGGGGGGGGGGCGCGGATTAATTTTTTTTTCATATTGCTGGGTTTAATAACACTTTAAGTGGTTTTAAAGAGAGAAAACTGAGACTTTAGTATCACTTTAAAAAATGCACCAGAAAGCACATGCCGTGAAATGACATGAAGAACAAAAGATGAAAAAACGCACCGGAACACATTAAAAAGCACTAACATGCATTAAATAGCACCCACAGAAATGCATTTGGAATGAAGAAATTGTTGTGTGAACCGGCCCTTTAAGAGAAAGAATTTTTTTTCTGTATTTCTGTGACTTTGTCCCTTTAAATAAACTCTGTAGCTCTAATGGAAGACATGTTCAATAAATCCTCAAGTGAAAAAAAAAGATAAACAAAATGATACAACACAAATCACACTTCCATCAATGTGCTTCAGTTCCTCTGCCTGGAGAAGCTGCCTCAGAATTCAAATGTGTCAAACAATTAAGACAGAAAATGCATTTTAAACACATCATTTGTGATAACCCAACATCTGGATCCTCCACCGTCACACAATGCAAATGCTTCGCACTGCCATCTCACAGAGACGCATCATTTTTTTTAAATCTGGAAAGAAAACATTGTAAAATTGATGTTCCTTATACAAGTCACAACATTTTGGGGTTTATAGTGACTGCAAGGAAACCTGTACTAAGAAAAGTACATCCATCGCTGACCTCCTTCTGAAAATGCTAGTTGCCTGACAGTCCTTTAGCTTTGGTACTTTCTGAATGACTGATCTGAAATCAGCATACAACAAAAAAAAGTCAGAAATCCTTTTATGCATACTTGAGTGGCATGGCAGAGACTTATATTGAAACCATTGCACCAGGATAAAAGCCAAGGAATTAGCATTTTTAGAAAGAGAGGCAATTGCAGCCTCAGTGTTTCTGTCAGTCTAGATATCATTTAAAGTCTAATTGAACTTTAAATCAGCAACAGTATACACAGTATTGCAGGTGCATAAAAATATGTTTTCTTTAGAAGGAGCCAAAGCCTGAGTTAAAAAGTGTAGAAAAAGACCATTGTTCTCTGCATGGAAGCAGTGGTCTCTCTGCCCAGGTCCGGCGCCCTCTATGTGGTCAGAGCTGGAATTTTTCAAACAACAGGAACTGTGTTCATTAAAAAGCTGTAGCTCTGGAGGGGGTGTGTCAAACCTCTGTAGACAGACCACTGACCCCACATAGAGTAGTAGTAGTAATGGTCCTTCTGTGCAGAATTCCATCAAGAACAACACCTGGCTCAAAAACATCCCTTTATTCCATTATATATGTAGCTCCTTGTTAGGTTGCTAGGTAAAATCTATTTTTGGCTCCTGCTGTAATCAAGGGAGCAGTAGTTGTTTGGCCTGGTCAGGTCAGGGCTTTACAAGCTGAGTTTGATCGATTCACCCTGTTACTGGAAGAAGATTCTGGAACTTAGGGGCGGAGAATGAAAATGACCAGCCTGAATATTGAGCAGGGTCTGGCCAATCTCTGGGTTGGTGAGCCCACATGGTGGATGGATACTGTTAAATAATGTGGAGCCCTGAGGAGATTGTCTTTGTTCCGTCTGAGGGAATTAATATAAAAGTTGAGGTGGGTGGAGGTGCTTGCCCTTGGAGCCCTTTGGACTGGATTCTAGGCTACCCCACAACAGGCTGCACCTATGGATTAATCTTGTGCCAAGATCCTGTCAGCAGAGCCTCTTTTCTGTGCTGCACCTTAACTCATGGCCCCCAGCTGTGAACCTGTAGACTGCTCTAGTCTACCTTTAACTGATCTTCAACTTATTTCATGGTCTCCTGCAGTGATACGGTAGAATGTTCCAGCTACCCTTGCCTGTGCTGAAGTTACTTCATGGTCCCCAGCCATGAACCTATAGACTGCTCTAGTCTACCTTTACCTGATCTTCAACTTATTTCATGGTCTCCTGCTGTGGAACGGTAGAATGTTCCAGCTACCCTTGCCTGTGCTGAAGTTACTTCATGGTCCCCAGCCATGAACCTGTAGACTGCTCTAGTCTACCTTTACCTGATCTTCAACTTATTTCATGGTCTCCTGCTGTGAAACGGTAGAATGTTCCAGTCTACCCTTACCTGTGCTGGAGTTACTTCATGATTCCCAGCCTTGAAACTGTTCCAGTCTACCCTTACCTGTGCTGAAGTTACTTCATGATTCCCAGCCTTGAAACTGTTCCAGTCTACCCTTGCCTGTGCTGGAGTTACTTCATGATTCCCAGCCTTGAAACTGTTCCAGTCTACCCTTACCTGTGCTGAAGTTACTTTGTGGTCCCCAGCCATGAAACTGTTCCAGTCTACCCTTAACTGTGCTAATGTTATTTCATGGCCCCCAGCCATGAACCTGTAGACTGTTTAGCCTATCTTTACTTGTGCTGAAGCTACTTCATGGTCCCCAGCCATGAACCTCTAGACCGTTCCAGCCTACCTGTGCTTCTACTATGATTACTAAGCAAGAAGTATCCTCTGCTAACAATACCTGATGTTTTGGAGTATCCCACAGCTCCCCAAATGCTCTACTGCTATCAGTTCTACAAGCAAATAAACCCTAGAAAGACATACCCTAGACCAATGAGTCGGAGGGAATGGACTGCTGCTGTGTGCCTGGCTGTCTCTGCACTGTGTTGGGAAAGAACCTGCGACTTTACAGTGGCTCTTTCTGGGGTGGTGCCACACGTATTCATTACAAAAATGTTAGACGTTATGTAGAACTGTGGCCAGTCTGTGCATATTTAATCCTTTACATTTGCATATTATTAGCAAGCAACATATGAGCTTTAAAATAAGCCCCCATTCACTAGTTGTGATGAAATTCGTACTTGAAGTAGAAATCCACTCCAACACTAAAATCCTTGCAACTAGAGACATCCACGATCTAACACTAACCTATCCAACCCTGTAAAGAAGAAGTCACTATACATACCATTTTTGAAGTCCGGTCTCCAGGGGCGGAAGCTCTCCAGAGGAGACAGCCGGCTGTGAAATGCCTTGGGAAGTGACATCACCCATAGACTTACTATGGGGCTTCTGTTGTCAAAGAAAAAAACAAAATCCCTGTAAGTCCAAGAGGCGGAAGTAACGTCAGACTTCACTCCAGTCCTCCAAGAGCATATAGTCGAGTGGGGGCTATCATATCGTCACTCGGCTTCCTACCCAGCCACAGATCAGACTGGATCGCTTCCGAGTTTACGATGGCTCTGATAAACCCGGAAGACACTGGGAAGCAGCGGTAGGGGGAGACCACCTTAATATGAAAGCCGGCCACCTTTGTAAATACTGCTGTAAATGAAGATACTGGGGTTATGGCAGCTAGCTGCTGCCATAACCCCGGTATTTAACGTCAAAGTAATTACGTACATTTGCAGTTAGGCGGTCAGCAAGTGAAGGCAAAAGGATGTCTTACCTTGATGCATTCTCTGCAGCCACCACATCAAAGGCTGAATTCACACCTGGGTGTTTTGAATCGTGGGCAGATTTGCCACATCTCTGCCCGCAACTTCAAAATGCCCAGGTGTGATTGACAAATCGTGCTGCAATTGCAGCAAACCGCATTGTGTGAAGCATGGCACCCAAAAGAAGCTCCTGAAGATTGTTTGGGTGACAAGCTTCATGCAATGCGGTTTGCCGCGATTGCAGCATGATTTATCACGCGACAATCGCAGCAAAACCGCACTGCGATTTTAAGTACCATTCAAATGAATGGTATGTTAAATGTGTGTTGTGCGATTTGTGACACCTGAGCGTTTTGAAATCGTGGGCAGAATTGCAGCAAACCTGCCCACGATTCAAAACGCTCTGGTGTGAATGCAACCTAAGAGTTGGTATGCTGTAGTATATTTGTCACATACTTTGTGGCAGAGCCTGACGTGTAAAGGGAGGCCTCTTGTACAGCCGTGGCTCTGGGACAACTAATGTTGTGACAGTGCGGTGAGGTATTAGTGACCATAAGATGTTCCATCAGCCGCGGCAGTGGATGGCAGATGCGTCGCCAGAGACAGGTCAGATCTCTGGAACAGCAGAGACAGTAGACCCAGGGCTGGGCAGACAGCAGGCTGCAGGTGCTTGACAGGCAACTGGTAGGTAGCAGGTGGGGAAGGACTGGCAGCACTCAGCAGGTGAAGGACCAGCAGGGACCCGGTAGCATGCAGAACAGGACAGGTGGATAACTGGCTGCAAGGTCAGACAAGCCAGGACAGCAACAGGCGGTCAGATACAGATATGGAGGGCAGGTAGAGAATGGTCAGGCTACAAGTGGAGGTCAGCAACATGGAATCAACAGATGAGCAGGAGGCAGAGCAAGTTCAGAGACAGGCCAAGGTCAGGGCAGGTAGCGTTCAAGCAAGGTCAGTGCAAGACGGGTCAATAACAGGAGTCAAACACAGTACCAGATGCAGGGTCATGGGTAATAGCTGTAGATCAGACAGCAATTCACTAGTGCAGCTGCTACACTTATATAGGCCACGTGGCACCAGAATTACTCAATGGCTGCACGCCCATGCATGCGCATATGCACACGCCTATGCACCACAAAACAGGAACACACAGGGCCATGCCTGCGTATTTGTGTATGCCTTGGAGCATCACTTGTTCTATAGCTGCTACTTCTCTGACAATATTAAAGTGATTCTAAAGGCTTGTGTTTTTTTTATAATAAAGAAACACATTATACTTACCTGCTGCAATGATAAGTACATCTTTTTTTAGACTTTATTTAACTTTATTTCATTTTCATTTTCCTTTTTTTATCTGGTGATCCTGCCAGTATGTCTGCTATTTGTTTACTTCCGTTAAGCAGTTCCGGACCGCCCACCGCACATATACTGCGGCAGGGCGCCCCGGCTACGTGAATCAGTGCACCTGTACGTTGTTTGTGACTTCCGGGTCCGGGGCCCACTCCGCTGGCAACCCGCTTCCACTGTGATTGGACACAGCGGGAGCCAATCAGATGGTCCGGCGGCCGCTGGCCACCTGCGAAAGTTCGAATGAATTACAGAACAGTGACTAAACAAGTCAGACCTGCAAAGAAAAAAGGGGTAGCCCCTGGAAGTCACACATCCAAAATGTCCCAGAGAGGTAAGTAGAGTGGCAACAGTGTTCTGTCACAGAGGAAGAGAGAGATCTGTGATTGCTGCTAATCAGGAGCACAGATCTCTCTCTTCCTCTACTCAGTCCATCCCCCACACCATTAGAAAGCACTCCCTGGGGACACATTTAACCCTTTGATCTCAACTGATGTTAACCCCTTCCCTGTCAGTGTTATTAGCACAGTGACAGTGCTTTTTTTTTAGCACTGATCACTGTATTTGTCCGCTGCAATGTTGCACTCCTACTTAAATTCGCCAATCGTCGCCATTACCAATAAAAAATGCCATAAAAATATCCCATAGTTTGTAGACGCGATAACTTTTGAGCAAACCAATCAATACACGCTGATTGGGATTTTTTTGGCCAAAAAATATGTAGCAGAATACATATTGGGCTAAATTGATGAAATTGATGAAGAAATTTGATTTTTTTACATATTTTTAATGGGTGTGTTTTATAGCAGAAAGCAAAAAAAGATATTTTTTTTCAAAATTGTCACTCTTTTTTTATAGTCATCTTTTGTTTATAGCCAAAATATAAAAACCGCAGAGGTGATCAAACACCACCAAAAGAAAGAAAGTCCATCTAATCTACTAGTCCATCTAACACTCCCTTCTCCCAAGATTGACAATGCTTCTGTTCAAAGGTGGCTCCTTTACTCCTCTATCCAGAGTAGAGACACATTCAGGCAGGAAGCTCTATTTGTGTGAATTAAATTATACACATTTTGTTTGGGTACAGCATTGCATGACCACGCAATTACCAAATAAATTTGCGCAGTGCCAAATAGCAAAAAATGGCCTGGTCATGAAGGGGGTAAAATCTTCCGGAGCTCAAGTGGCTAAAAAGACTTGATTTTTTTGTGCTTTTACCTGCAATTATTGAAAGTAATGATACGGCCTTTTTACTGCAGCAGAGAAAAAAACACAAAGCCTGGACCTTCAGCTGGCAGATGTAGTCCATGAACTTATCAGACCTAGCCCTGAGGCTGCATATTCCACAGGTCGGAGAACTCCACAATGATCAGAGGTGGCCAGTGATTAGCTGGAATGGGTCACTGCGTCCTTCTACTTTGACACCTATGTTAGTAAATGACCCTTCACTTCCATCATCTGGGATCTCAGTAATAGTCTGCGGAGAGAGGAATTCCAGGCTTCTTCTGAATTCCTGTGTTCAGCTAAGACACATGGTAAAGGGAAATCATTGACATGCCAGCTACCAGTACCAAACGACGTCACTGCTTGTGTTATAGATGTACTGGAGGTCGAAACAGAACAGCCCTCGCAGCAGAGTCTTAAACACGTATGATGAGGATAGAGATGTATTAACGTTGATGTACCAAAAGAAGGAAATGAAGTGAAGCTGTTCACTCATCCGATAATACACAAGGCAAAGTCCTGTCTTTCTATGTGTAAATCCACTACACATCATTGGGTAGTTTCAGGGTAGTTTCACTAAATTCATTAAGCCAAGCAAACATTCTCGACTCCTTTATTAAATAAATAATAATAAATAGATAGATCGATATATAGATAGATAGATAGATAGATAGATAGATAGATAGATAGATAGATAGATAGATAGATAGATAGAAAGAAAGAAAGATAGATAGATATTGATATGAGAAAGAGAGATTTATTATTATTGTTATTATTATTATTTGGGATTTTTATAACACCAACAGTTTTTGCAGCGCCCTACAATATAAAGAGAGACAATATGATTGCAATACAATTCAATACAGAAGGAACAAGAGGGCCTGGTTCATGGAGCTTAAAATCTAAAGGAAGGGGGAACTGGTACAAAAGGTAATTGATGTGGGGGGTGTTCTAATAGAGGAGGAGGTGGGGTAGGCTTCCCTGAGTGAATGAGTTTTCAAGAATCGCCTAAAGGCGGACAGGGTAGAGTTCCAGAGGGTGGGAGAGGTTCTGGAGAAGTCCTGGAGGCGAGCATGGGAGGAGGTAACAAGAGAGCTAGAGAGCAAAATGTTTTGGGAAGAGCAGAGTGGATGATTTGGATGATATCTGTAGATGAGGTTGGTGATGTAGCTGGGGGCAGTGCCGTGGATGGCTTTGTATGTTATGGTAGCCAGTGAAGGGATTGGCAGAGAGGGGAGTAGAGAAATAGATCTAGGTGTCGTCAGTGTAGAGGTGATATTGGAAGTCATGGGAGGTTATCAACTGGCCCAAGAGGCTCAAGGACAGAACCTTGGGGTACACCAACAGAAAGAGGAAAAGGAGTGGAGAAGATAGAGTTGCTTGTGGCACTGACAGTGAGGAAAGAGCAGAGTTCCAGAGGCCAAGGTAGTGGAGTTTTTTAAGGAGGAGTGGGTAGTTGACTGTGTCAAAGGCCATAGAATGGTCTAAGAGTATGAGTATGGCATAATGTCCACTGGTTTTAGGAGCTAGTAGGTCATTAGTTAGTTTTAGTAAGGCAGTTTCAGTGGAATATTATAGGCAGAAGATAGAGACTGTAGGGGCCGAGAAGGTTGTTATCAGTGAGGTAACAACTCATACAGTTGTGGACAAGACGTCCAAGAAGCTTGGAGACAAACAGGAGCAGAGAGATGGGTCTTAAGCCGTTCAAGAAGGTGCGGTCCAGTAAGGGTTTTTATAAAGTGGTTGTAAAGGGAAAAAAAAATAATAATAACAAACATGTCTATAATTACCTCCTCCTCTCGGGTCACCTGCCGCTGCTTCTGGCTCTTCCTCTCTTGCTGGTGCCCCCAATAGGAAGACGATACCCATGGGGGCACTCATCCATTGACACAGACAGTGGGACAGTGGCCCTGCCCCTGCTCCCTCATCACTGGAGTTGATTGCCCAGGGAGGAGGGACAAAGCCAGGAGAGCTGCAGCTCTCATGCCTAGCAATGGATCGTGATGGAGTTCAGGTAAGTATAAGGGTGGTGAAGGGGGGAGTCTGTGACACAGAAGGTTTTTTTACCTTAATACATAGAATGCATTAAGGTAAAATACCTTGAGACTTTAGAACCACTTTAAGTATGCGGGGTTACCAATGCGCGTTTTACAGAGGAGGGAACAGTACCAGTGGAGAGGGAGAGGTTGAAGATGTGGTTTACAATGTGTAGGATAGAGCAGGAATAAGGCCATAGAAGTTGTGAGGGGACAGGATTCAGGTGGTGAGGTGGGCCTCAGAAAAGGAGTTTGGCAACTTTCTCAGTGGGAAAGGAGGATACTGATATAGTATAGGTACTCGTGCAAATGCTCCGATGCTTGATCCGATACCTGTTGTATCCTCAGTGTAGCATGGGGGGTCGGGCAGCCACACAGATGCAGTTACAAGCACCTATCCCCCTGTACAGCCTTTGAAAAAAGCAGCTGACAGCCGCTTCTCCTCCTCTCCCTCCCACGGCTTTCAGCTGCTTTATTGAAAGGCTATACAGGGGGATTGGTGCTTGTAACTGCCCCCGCTGCCACACCGATCACCCCCGACTAACCCCTATGTGCTCCTCCAGCTTCCCGGGTCCTCCTTTGGCTCTCGGGGTCCTCCTCCTTCTTTCCTTGTGTCCTCCTCTGGTCCCCCCTCCCAGATCTGTCAGGATGGAGAGCGGAGGAAGGAGCCGGTATATATGTAATTTACCGGCTCCTTCCTTTTGAACTCTGTCCATGCATAACTGAGCATCATAAACTGTGTTTACAATGCTTCAATTTATGAATGGAGAGGAGCCGCTGTCTCCTGTCCATTCTTTTTCAGCTGAGGCTGTAGAGAAAGGGACTGGGGAATATGTGTCCTCAGTCCCTTCTCCTGTCTCAAAGGGGAGATGCCAGGGGTCTGATATCTCAATAAAGCCCCCCAACAGGGCTAATAAATAAAAACAAAAAAAGAGAGCGAGAATAATAAATAATTAAAGGTTAAACTGTAAAAATTAATAAAAACAAAACAAAACACTGACACCGTCCACTCCCTCCCCCCCCCCCCCAAAAAAAAAGAAAGCTTTGTAAGAAAAAAAAAATAACAGAAATAATGAAAAAAATAAATAGTAAAAAATAAAATTGTAAAAAAAAAAAAATACTGACACAGCCCATGCCTCATTAGGGCCCATCAGTGCCACCTATCCGTGCCCTTCAGTGCTACATATTAGTGCCGCTGTCACATGACATTAAAAAAAGTATTGGTAATCGGTATCGGCGAGTACTTGAAAAAAGTATTGGTATTTGTAATCAGTCTGAAAAAAGTGGTATCGGTGCAACCCTAGTTGTAGCAGGTGAGGCCTGCTACAACCCTGGCAACCTTGATGAGAAGGGTGGGTGTGTACAGGGAGGATGAGAGTAAATTGTTGTAGACAGAAGTGGCCAGGTCTGGACAGTAGGTGGTTTGGTTTTGTTATAAAAGCAGTCAGTAGCAGATTAAAGAAGGGAAGCGTTAAGGTGGTGAAAGTTTCTATGATGAACTGCTTGTTGGTTGGACGCATAGAAGGTTGGAGTCAGAGAGATTTATATGAGGGAAAATGCCCCAGTGATTAGGAAGTGCTAATATTACGTAGGTTGAGGGTGTTGCCATTGTAGTGAGAGGTGGTTTGTTAGGGTGGTTAGGTTGAAAGAGGAGGTCAGGTTGAGTATTTGAGGGTATATTGGGTACACTAAAGGAAGGGGGGGGGATCAGAGAAAACAGTC
The DNA here is from genome assembly GCA_018402905.1 of Glandirana rugosa. NCBI lineage: Eukaryota > Metazoa > Chordata > Amphibia > Anura > Ranidae > Glandirana > Glandirana rugosa. The sequence continues at coordinate 1,698,043 of BLSH010306994.1, forward strand.
AAACTGCCTTTCTACACAATGCGGAGGATTAACCCCTTAGGTTCCACAGTGAGTATAATAAGCATGCTTTACTGCATATACAGACTGATTTTACTGTTGTGGGTATAGTAACACTTTAACAATGGCACTTTGTGCAAAAATGGCCATGGCTATGCCTGCTGTCCCCAAGCATTGTACTGAATTTATACTTGGATGGAGTGGGGAAGGTTTGGTCAAGTAATCAATTATGAGCTAAAAAAAAGACACATTGGTGAAAGTGGAGGTTTTCTTCCCTAAATGAATTTGAAACAAAAAGATAAGACCTGATGTTTGATCCTGGGCAAGGCACCAAGCAGATAATACAGAGGCAGATATTAAATAAGAGAAATTAAATTTTCTTATTTGCCTGTTTTTTAAACCATCCCTAGCTGAGATGAAATATAAAAAAATTGACATGTAAAAACGAAATAAATAACTAAATGAATAATAATTGAAAAAAATAGATTTTACACTATGTTTATCATATATAGGAAAATCCAAACATAAACTAACATGTAAAGTGAAAAATAATTTTCTTTACAGTAAATCTATAAAAACGTACTATATATATACTGTATATATATATATATATATTTTACATTTAAAAAATATTGATGGAATTTGCCTTTCATGTTAAATCTATAATAAATCTTGACGGTTGAGATAAGATGGGAGTTTTTTTTAACTTAAGGAGTCACTGTCCAGCAGCTTGTCCTATCCATCATGCCTTAAAGGGATTAGGAGTCGTTCTGCGGGTGCCAACAAGAAGGAAAAATATTTGTACCATGTGTAAAATAACGGAGGAGAGTTCCACAGCTCTTGCTCCTAATATTCTAGCCTTTTACAGCTTATTTTCGGAAGCTAAGCTTTGAGGGAGGGATGGTCCCGGCTCCCCCGCTGGGTTCATTTAGGATAAAGGCTGTCCCGTATTGGAGAGTGAGTCTCACACAGTAGGGGTGATTGGACTCGTACCGCCCTAGGCACAACATATGGTGCTTCCCATCACTTTAATAAGCATTAGTTCCGCAGAAAAACACTGGTCAAATGTATATTATTCACAATCACTTTAATGCAAATGGGCAAGACTGAGTGAAAAAAATATCACAATGAAATGTACTGGCGCTTTTTCATTTTCATACTTTTTTCTCCCTTTCCTCCTTTTAATCTTGTTATTGCTAATTATATCTCTTTTATTGGATCACTTTTGATCAAGGGGACTTCTTTATAGTGCCACTTTTAATCTTCGTCTTCGAGAATTTCAGTCCTTTTTTCTTATGCTTTCTACGTTTACGCTGAATTACCAGGAGATCTTAGTAATTATTATGAAAAAAAAATTGAAATGATGTTCTTGAAATATAAAGAAGAACATTTTCAGCGGTTAACTTGGAGATATACTGTAGCATAATAATTCTTCCATTTTGCGCTGTATTCTGTTACACCTACTTTGTATAGACAAAGTTTTGCTGTTTTTTTTTTTTTTTTTTAATTGCTTAGCAGATTTTATTATCTATGATACAAACAGGATTAATAAAATTATATAAAAAATAAACATGCTAACTGTATAGGACCGTTTTAAAAAAATAATGCTGCTTTAGTTTTTCTGTTTGAAAGATTTGTATTAACTTTTGCAGAACAATGATTAACCACGGGTACAGCAAAAGACCGCAATTTTGAGCAAAAACCCAAAAGCTTCATTACCCAAAATTATGATGAGACCACATTGGTTGGATCATCGATCTAAGTGTTACATTAATTAGTAATTGGGTTAATAGTGTTGGTTTGTCCTGAGCATGAATTCGGGCCGAAGATTGGCTGTTTGCCCACTCAGCGAACATCCGATATGTCGGGGCGTTTGACTGTTTGTTTGGCCCGCCGAAACGCCCCACAATGCACTGCATGCCACACAGTGCATTGGAAGCCCTAATTGGCTGAAGCAATTAAGGATTTACCCAGGACACAGAACACTGTCAGAGCCATGATTGGAAAAAGTAATGATGACTATGCCCAATCATGGTTTATTGCTCATAGACCCACCCTGCACTATAAAAGGATCCTTCCCAGAGCAGCCATTTGCACTGTGATTTTGGAGTGGAGAGAGATAGAACAGGACTTTGTTCATTGCTACTTGCAAGTTAGTGTGCTATAGTGTGCTGTTGTGATTCTATTTGTGAGTGTAGCGTGTAGTGTGAATATAATGATAGGTCAGCGTGAGTGTAGTGCGACCATTCATTTTTACTTTAGTGTCACTTTAGTGTTTCAGGGCAGATTTACTGCAGTATATTGACGTGCGTTAGTGCACATTTACTGCAGTATATTGAACTCCGTTAGTGCGCGTGTACTGCAGTATATTGGATTGCATTAGTGCACTTTTACGGAAAACGGCTTTTACTGCAGTATATTGAAGTGTGTCAGTGCAGTTTTACTGCTGTATATTGTAGTGTAGTGTGTCAGTGGAGTGTGTCTGCATAGTGAGTCCTCAAGTTAAAGTGCACCAAACACCACTTTCCATTGATTAAAGTGCATCCAAGTACACATTTCCCCTTCTCTATTACATTTCGCTAATCAGCGCCCACTGACTGGCAGCAAGGGGATGTTTTTTTAGCTTGGCTCAGGATTGGATCTTCTTGCTTGGGGATTTCCGGAAGTGTGCATGTGCAGTTCTGACCCGAGCCAATCACCGCCATTTTTACTGGCACTTTTCGGCTGCTACGGACTTTTACGAGCACCCAAAAAAGTGCTTTGTTTTTACAGGTTGCCCGTAAATCTATGGGCGTTGGCAACACTGACGCGCATGCGCATGGCTATCCAGGAATACGTTGAGTAGTACCACCTAGCATGGAGTACATGAAGCCATGAGCCACAGGAAACGGTGAGCAGAACATGTGTTTACAACTGGTTCAAATGCTTTCACGACAGGAAGGAAACACCTAAGGATGAGCTATATTTGAATCAGCCATCTACAAGCAGAACCCCAGACAAGATCGAGTGAGTGTGATAAATCATTCCGCGAAGATAAACTCAGGTAAACAGTGGCCGCACAATGGAATTTTATTATAACATGGCGGCTTGTCGGCAAAGACCCTTTCATAGAACTATAGAGGAAGATTAGCTGGTCCCAAGTTGACCAATAGGACGGGGAATCAGAAATGTTTTAGGTGTACCAATATGGCATGCGCGGAAGTGACTTAATTGGAGATTTTGACCAGTTGGCTATTTTTTTTCCTGAAGAGATTGTTTTTTATGTCATGTTTTCCAGGGTAGAGGAGATATCTGGGGTGTCATTGACCCCAGATGTCTCCATAAAGTGGACCTGCCATACCTTATTCCTATTACAAAGGATGTTTACATTTCTTGTAATTGGAATAAAAGAGCTAAAAAAAAAATGAAAGGGGCAGTTTAAATAAGCGAATGCATATGTAGGTTGCACTTGCATTTGTAAAAGCAAGGCATGCGAGGTATCGCCATGAAAGTTAGAGCGAAAGTAATAATTCTAGCACAAAACCTTCTCTGTAACTCTAAACTGGTAACCTGTAAAAAATATCCAAATATCCAAATGTAGCCTGGAGATTTTTAAGTACCAAAGTTTGGCACCATTCCAGAAGTGTGCCCAATTTTAAAGCATGACGTTAGGTATCTATTTACTTGGTGAAAAATCATATTTCACGTTATACAAAAAGAATTGGTGTAAATATTGTATTCTAATTCATTAAAGTGTATTTATTTTCCAAAAAAATTGCGTTTGAAAAATTGATGTGCAAATAACGTGTGACATAAAAATTTGCAACAATTTTCATTTTATTCTCTAGGGTCTCGTCTCTGCTAAATATATATAATGTTTGTGGGTTTTGAGTAATTTTCTAGCAATAAATGATGATTTTTACATGTAGAAGATGGTAAAAATACATAAATCTGTAAAAGAAAATTGTGTAAACCGTGAAAGATATATAACAAAAAGGCAAACCCTATAATTATAACTCAAAGCATTTACACTGTGAAAATGTACTATATTTTCCCCTTAAAAAACAAGGATCATTCATCTGGCTTGCTGATTATTTGAATCTGAGATGATTATAGCTTGATTGGTAGTACATATAATGATACTAGCAATATGAGATGCCAATCCTTCTGGAAGGAAGTTTGAATGTGTTAAGCAATGTAAATGTCATCATATATTTTACCTGCTTGTTTTGGTTGTTCAGAGCCAATTCATGTCCTGGGAATTTCCTACAGTTTAAATATAAAAAAACTTAAAAAATAGATGTTGGCAGTAGACATTATACCCATATCTTTTTTGTATGCTGATGTATTAAAACTGCAAGATCTGATTTACCAAGTCTACTGTGTGTCTAGCAGGTATGCACAAATAGGTTATTAAATTATATGACCTGGAGGGCGCTCATTTCATTCTGCCCAAGAAAGCCAGTAATGAATCCCAATGAAATTCAGTGTGATCATATTAGGCTCAGGACACCTTTTGACAGCCAAATGGTTCATATTCCTTATGACAACATCCACTTCAGGCTCAGAAAATTTTACCCCCTTCATGACCAGGCCATTTTTTGCTATATACAATATCTCACAAAAGTGATTATACCCCTCACATTTTTGTAACTATTTTATTCTATCTTTTCATGTGACAACACTGATAAATGACACTTTGCTACAATGTAAAGTAGTGAGTGTACAGCTTGTATAACAGTGTAAATTTGCTGTCCCCTCAAAATAACTCAACACACAGCCATTAATGTCTAAACCGCTGGCAAGAAAAGTGAGTACATCCCTAAGTGAAAATGTCCAAATTGGGCCCAATTAGCCATTTCCCTCCACAATGTCATGTGACTCGTAAGTATTACAAGGTCTCAGGTGTGAATGGGGAGCAGGTGTGTTAAATTTGGTGTTCTCGCTCTCACTCTCTCATACTGGTCACTGGAAGTTCAACGTGGGTTATTTTGAGGAACAGCAAATTTACACTGTTATACAAGCTGTACACTCACTACTTTACATTGTAGGAATGTGTAATTTCTTCAGTGTTGCCACATGAAAAGATATAATAAAATATTTACAAAAATGTGAGGGGTGTACTCACTTTTGTGAGATACTGTACCACTGCGCTACTTTAACCAGAAATTGCATGGTCATGCCACATTGTACCCAAACATTTTTTTCCAGAAGTTGTTGGAAAATGTGGGGAAAAAAATGAAAATGCATTTTTTTAACACAAAATTGACCATTTACACGATATTTCCAACACATAGCATGTACATAGCAAAAATGACACCCCAAAATACATTCTGCTACTCCTCCTGAGTATGGCAATACCACATGTGTGAGACTTTTACACAGCCTGGCCACATAAACAAGCCCAACATTGAAGTAGCACCTTTAGGAGTTCTACGAGCATAAATTACACATCTCGTTTCTCAACCACCTATTACATTTTTGAAGGCCCTGTAGCAACAGGAAAATGGGATTTTCCACAAAATGACCCCATTTTGGAAAGCAAACACCCCAACATATAATCTATGAGGCATAATGAGTCTTTTGTATGGTTAAGTCTTTGAAAAACACGGAAAGAAGATAAAAACTCTATTATTTTTTGGTCAATTTATAAGATATTTCTAACACATAGCATGTTCATAGCAAAAATTACACCCCAAAATACATTCTGCTGTTTGTCCTGAGTATGGCGATACCACATGTGTGAGACTTTTACACAGCCTGGCCACATAGAGAGGTCCAACATGCAGGGAGCACCATCTTGCGTTCTAGGAGCATAAATTACACATAAAATATCCTAATGACCTATTACACTTTTGAAGGTCCTGGAGCACCAGGACAGTGGAATTACCCACAAAATGACCCCATTTTGAAAAGCAAACACAGCAACGTATAATCTATGAGGCATTATGAGTCTTTTGTATGGTCCATTTTTTTCCACAAGCCTTCGGAAAACGTGGAAAGAAAATGAAAACGTATTTTTTTTTTACACAAAGTTGTCAATTTATATGATGTGTCTAACACATAGCATGTACATAGCAAAAATGACCCCCCAAAATATATTCTACTACTCGTCCCGAGTATGGTGATACCACATGTGTGAGACTTTTACACAGCCCAGCCACATAGAGAGGTCCAACATTGAAGTAGTACCTTCAGGCGTTCTAGGAGCATAAATTACACATCTAATTTCATTCCTACCTATCACACTTTTGAAGGTCCTGGAGCACCAGGACAGTGGAATTACCCACAAAATTACCCCATTTTGGAAAGCAAACACCCCAATGTATATTTTATCAGGCATGGGCTGCAGATAGGTACTCGGGTACTCTTATGAGCTGCAGATAGGTACTTGGGTACACTGATGGATTAGTAAAAGGTACTCGGGTACTCTGATGGGCTGGTAAAAAGTTCTTGGGTACTCTGATGGGCTGGTGACAGGTACTCGGGTACTCAGATGGTCTGGTGCCAGGTACTTGGGTACTCAGATGGTCTGGTGCCAGGTACTTGGGTACTCAGATGGGCTAGTGACAGGCACTCGGGTACTCAGATGGGCTAGTGACAGGTACTAGGGTACTCAGATGGGCTAGTGACAGGTACTCGGGTTCTCAGATGGGCTAGTGACAGGTACTAGGGTACTCAGATGGGCTAGTGACAGGTACTAGGGTACTCAGATGGACTAGTGACAGGTACTCATATGGACTGGTGACCGGTACTCGGGTACTCTGATGAGCTGATGACAGGTACTCGGGTACTCAGAAGGGTTGGTGACAGGTACTCGGGTACTCTGATGGGTTGGTGACAAGTACTCAGGTACTCTGATGGGCTGGTGACAGGTACTCTTGTACTCTGATGGGCTGGTGACAAGTACTCGGGTACTGTGATGGGCTGGTGACAGGTACTCGGGCACTGTGATGGGCTGGTGACAGGTACTAGGGTACTGTGATGGGCCGGTGACAGGTACTCGGGTGCTCTGATGGGCAGGTGACAGGTACTCAGATGGGCAGGTGACAGGTACTCAGGTACTGTGATGGGCAGGTGACAGGTACTCGGGTACTCTGATGGACAGGTGACAGGTACTTGGATACTCTGATGGGCAGGTGACAGGTACTCGAGTACTCTGATGGGCAGGTGACAGGTACTCGGGTACTCTGATGGCCAGGTGACAGGTACTCGGGTACTCTGATGAACAGGTGATAGGTACTCGGGTACTCTGATGGGCAGTTGACAGGTACTCTGATGGACAGGTGACAGGTACTCTGATGGGCAGGTGACAGGTACTCGAGTACTCTGATGGGCAGGTGACAGGTATTCGGGTACTCTGATGGGCAGGTGACAGGTACTCGGCTACTCTGATGGGCAGGTGACAGGTACTCGGGTAATTTGATGGGCAGGTGACAGGTACTCGGGTACTTTGATGGACAGGTGACAGGTACTAGGGTACTCTGATGGGCAGGTGACAGGTACTCAAGTACTTTGATGGGCAGGCGACAGGTACTCGGGTACTCTGATGGACAGGTGACAGGTACTCGAGTACTCTGATGGGCAGGTGACAGGTACTCGGGTACTCTGATGGGCAGGTGACAGGTACTCGGGTACTCTGATGGGCAGGTGACAGGTACTCGGGTACATTGATGGGCAGGTGACAGGTACTCAGGTACTTTGATGGGCAGGTGACAGGTACTCTGATGGGCTGTGACAGGTACTTTGATGGGGTGGTGACAGGTACTCTTTATTGGAAAGGGGGGCAATCAGTGTGCTTGGTGCTGACAGTAAGCGGTAACGAGCTGTTACCGCTATCTCCTCCTCACACACAATCGGTGTGTGAAGAGGAGAACTCGGTAACAGCTCGTTCCCACGGATTCTCGTCATTCTGTGACCGGCTGTGTTTGGACACAGCCGGTCACGTGGTAAAGAGCCAATATCATTGGCTCTTTACCGTGATCGTGGTTGGGCATTGTCCGAGGGACAAGCCCGCAGCCCGATCGCCGCACTGCACGCCGCTCTGTGTGTGTTGTCGGTAGTGACCGGCTGTGATAGGACACAGCCAGTCACGTGGTAAAGAGCCAATTTTATTGGCTCTTTACCCCGATCACGGAAGGCCGGAGTCCCCAGGGACACGGCCGGTCCCCGATCGCCCTGGGGGCCCGCAAAGCGGCAAAAACAAGTGGACGTCATATGACGTCCACTTAGGATGGGGAGTGCACCTTGCCGAAGTATATTTATTATACGCCGGTAAGGAAGTGGTTAACTATGATAAATATACTGGAATTTTTTTTTCTTTGTCGAAGATTTTATTGAGTTTACAAAGAGGGTAAACAAACAAATATACACTGGAGATATTAAGTAGAATAACACAGGATGGAGTCTTTTCAATACATGCACAACACTTGCTCGTTATACAAACAAAATGAACAGACGGTCAGGCCTTATTAGCTGTTAGCTACAAAGAGCAGAGACTAGTAGCCCTCCAGAACTCACCCGCCACCCCTAATGGGATCTAACTGTGGTGGGTTAGGGGGCCGGCAAGCCAACAGGTGATTAGGTTCACGGTAGAGGGATGCGTGCTTAAGGCCCTAATATCGGGCTCAAATTCAAACTATGTAAGACGGTGGGCCAGAATGATATTGGCCCTAAAACATGCCTAAAAAAAACTGGTCAAATGGGCCTGTCATATTATATAACTAAGAGTTCGGTCCTCGTACCGTGCAACCAAAAGGGGGAGATGAAACCAAGGTGGAAGGCCTGACCTGTAACTTTAGTGCGGAGTCAAAAATATTATGATTTATTATCCGGCCGGCAAGTCCAGCCCACGAATTAACACTTTGTAGGGAGAAAGGACAGTAGATCAGAAAAGGTAAAAGAAAGACAGCAAGAAGAGGAGATAGGAAAGAGAAGCAGAAGAAGAGACTTACTGGACTTGGCGAGGCGGAGCGCGGCCGCGAGGACGCTGGAGGCGAGGTGCTAGCATGAATAAGGGATCAAACCAACTGAATATTCAGCATGGGAGGAGAAGCGAGTCGTCGAAGTCGGGGGGGAGGGATGGGAGATCCAAGGCCTCCAAATTTCTCACGCTGTTTGTTTCTATTGCCTCCATTTTTGCATGAGTAAGTACTCTGCCCATTCTACCTCTGGCCTTGGACACCAGAAGCATAGGGGCTTTCCACGCCTTGGCAATAGTTTGGTTGGCAGCGGTGGTGAGATGCTGAAGCAATCGGTATTGGTTACGCGTCAACCTCGCAGGTTTAAGATTTAGTAAGGCTGTGGCGGGGTGTATTTCAATATCAGTATCCAACGCCTTGGAGGCTAAAGCAAATATGCATTTCAAAAAGGCTTGTGCAATTGGGCAGTCCCACCAGATGTGGAAGTATGTGCCCCAATCTGTGCAGCCTCTAAAACATTTGTCAGAGTACGTGGGAGCAAATTTGGCTATCCTGGCAGGAACTAAGTACCAGCGGAGTAGAACTTTGAAATTAGTCTCAGTGGCCAATACATTTATGGAAGGGGAATGAGTATTCAACCAAATGTTAGACCTGTCGGCCCTCTCCAAAGTATGCCCCAAATCGAAACTCCATTTAATTGTGTAGGGGTGAGGAGCAGCTTGTGGCGTTTGGAGTAGAGTTTCATATAAGGTAGATATGATGCCTCTAGCATGAGGATCAGACTTACAAATGCTTTCATAGTATGTGAAACTGTTAAAGGGGGGATCTGCGTGAGCAAGAGGGGTAAAGAAATGCCCAACTTGTATGTACCTAAAAATCTCAGCGCCCGGAAGGCCATGCGACTCGCAAAGTGTGGGGAAAGCCAGGAAGGATGAAGGAGAGACTAGCGAGTGGAATCTGAATAGGTTGGCCTCTTCCCATTTCTGGAACGGTGAGGGTGTCTCCCAGGCAGGGAGGAATGCCTGGTTCCTAAGAAATGATAGAAGCGGATTGTGTGAAGATTGAAGTTTACGAGTGACTCTGTACTTGTCCCAAAGCGTTATGGGATTAGTTATATGAGACTGGTGTTTGGCATCAAGCCACAATAGGTTGGCTGCAGATAAAGGGTCTAGGTCAACCGCCTTGATCGCCACTCAGAGTGGTATTTCCTTAGCCATGGCCATTTCCATGGTACTTAACCCACTGAGAGATTTGAGCTGCATGGTAATAGGCCTGGAAATTAAGGACCGCCACTCAGCCTATGTGCGAACATGGTAGATTTAGGTATCCGGGGCCTGATATTATGCCATATGTAAGACATTGCACTACTCTGGAGAAGACGCAGGAAGTAGCATGTGATGTGGATCGGGAGGACCCAGAAGAGATAAAGACATTTGGGAGGGACAGTCATCTTGATCACATTAATCCTCCCGATCCAAGAGATCGGGAGAGAAGCCCACTGTGACATCAGATTGGTGACGTTTTGGAGTAGGGGCATGTAATTGGCCGCAAATAGGTCAGAGTGGGAGGTTTTAATTTTAACTCTGAGGTAGTTAAGGTGATGGGGAGCCCATGTAAAGGGGAGGGAATCTTTAGCTAGGGAGGCCTCAGCTGGGGACAGAGAGATGTTGAGGATTTTTGATTTGTGTGGGTTGATATGGAGACCAGTTATAGTAGAGAAGGAGTTCAAAAGGGCTAAGAGGTTAGGTGCAGAGATATGTGGTGATGTCAAGAAAAGGAGGATGTCGTCCACAAATAGACACATTTTATGATGATGTCCGCCTAATTCAATACCTTTAATATCAGAGTTTACTCGGATTAATTGGGCAAGGGGTTCAATCAAGAGGGCAAAAAGTAGAGGTGAAAGGGGACATCCCTGCCTTATTCCATTCTGTATCTCGATTCGTGACGATTTAAAGCCGGCGTATTTTACATATGCTTGGGGGTCATGATATAGTATGCCTCTCCAGGAGAGAAAGTGTTGTCCAAAACGCTTTTTTGACATCCAGAGAGAGGAAAAGTGCAGGGATACGTCGAGTTCTGGCGGCGTGATAGAGTAGAAGGGCCCGTCGAATGTTATCGGTAGTTTGTCTAGAGGGAATAAATCCCACCAGGTCTCTGTGTATGAGGTCACCTATTATACAATTAAGTCACAGGGCTATAACTTTCGCAAGTAATTTAAGATCATTATTCAAAAGTGATATGGGAGGAAAATTGAACCAGGGAGTGGCGTCTGTGTCGGGTTTAGGGATCATAGCTATGATAGCTGTGAGAGATTCAGGTCGAAATTATGACCCTGGAGGAGAGAGTTTAGAGCTATAGTGAGGTGCGGAGCTAGAAGAGGACCAACATTTTTATAATAATTGACCAAAAAGCCATCTGGGCCTGGTCTCTTATTAGATTTTATGGTTTTAATTGCGAGAAGGATTTCGGTCTCAGTAATAGGTCTCTCCAATTGCTCATTTTGATTCTCACTAAGCGTGGGAAGGGTGATTTTTTAAAACAACTTCTTGGCAACTGATGGGTTAAAGCTCTAGGCAGAGTTGTACAGTTTCAATAGGCTAGTGCGGAAAATCTCTAGTACCTAAACCGGGTTACTGGTGTATGAGTCATGTGTGGCGTGGAGCCTAATGGAGGTAGGGCCCCGATTGAGGAATCTGAGAGAGCGGGCCAAGGGGGTGCCTGGTTTATTTGCTCTAACATATGCGTAGTGTTGGCGCCTGCGGATGGTTTTATCAGCAGAGTCAGTCAGGAAAAGGTCGAACTCCAGACGGGCATTGTCCAGATTGCTTTTGGTAGTAGGATTAGGGTTTTTTTGGAAGGCCTCATAGCAGAGGTTGAAGTTAGATTCCAGTTTGGTAAACGGGGTTTTGCGGTCACGTTTCACAGCTGCCATTTGCTGGATCAGCATACCACGAATAACTGGCTTATGGGCCTCCCAGAGGGTCAGCGCTGACACTTCAGTGGAGGAATTAGTGGTAAAGTAGTCAGTGAGGGCCATTTCTATGTCCTGCGTGTATGAGGGATGGGCGAGTATAGAGTTGTTAATGCAGTAAGTGGTGTCCTGTGATCTAGGGACCAGGGAGAAGACGTGCACACTGCCGAATGGTCGGACCAGGGAAATGGAATCATTGATGAGGACAGAATTTCCGGGAGCATGCTAGATGCCATAAAAACATGATCTATGCATGAAAAAGTAGTGTGAGGGTGAGAGTAGTAGGTGAATGACTTACTGGAGGGATTGAGTTCTCGCCTGGTGTCAGCTAGAGAGAATTTGGCCAGGAGCTGTTGTAGGGACAATTTGGATGTACGATGGGAAGGGGAGGAGGGTGATTTATCCAAGAAAGGGGAGATCACTTGATTTGAATCCCCACATATAATAACGGTGCCAAATTTGTGTTGTTTAATAATGTCTAAGAGGTGGCTGAGAAAAGGAGTTGGGTTCCGATTGGGGGCATAATAAGACACCAAGGTTACTGCCACATCCGGCAAATGGCCCGTGAGGAGAAGGTATCTCCCCTCTGGGTCGCTTATTTGGTGAGTGAGGCTAAATGGCATAGATCTATGAAAGGCTAAAAGGGTGCCTCGCTGCTTCGTGGTGGCCGAGGCCAGGTAGAACTGTGTGTAGGAGGCATGTAGAAATTCAGGAGCATGCTTGGGGGTGAAATGAGTCTCTTGCAAACAGACTATGTGAATTTTCTTAGAAGAAAACGCTCTCATTGCTTTGGAGCACTTCTGAGGGGTGTTAAGTCCCTGAACATTCAGGGTGCAGATATTCAGGGGGGCCATAATGAAATTGTATGATTATTGCAAGCATACCTGTGGTGTCCAACCGTATCCACAGCCGCGCACACTCCCACCGAGCCGGCAAGAAAAAGAAAGACAGACAGACCTGGAAAGAAGGAAAAAGAAGAAGAAATGTCAAACCCAGTTATAACGGTAAACACGACAATCAAAACAGTGGAAAAGTGGGGAGGGAGACAGTCGGGGGGGGGGGGGGTGAAGAACACCACCCTTGAGGCTCCGAAGCTGTCTTCGGTACTCCGCATATTAAGGGCAGGGAACCGGAGACAGGTGATGGGGGAACAAGTATCCCATTCCAGGAGACACAATAAAATAAGGGGACATCTTGCATAAATATCCAAGCATTTGGGGCTCCTATGACATGTAGGAGCAGGCGACGGCCCAAGTTCAAGTCTACAGTGCCTGAAAAGCAAAAAAGTGCAGGTCAAACCTCAAACTTGTTGTAACTTGTAGAACCAGGTGTGGAGGGAACTTGTGGTTGAAAAGAAAAAAATAAGGGCAGTCACAATGGGCCGTTGTCGAAGCGGCCACTCTTGTGGAGATTCTGCTGGGAAGCCGTAGAGTGGTGAGCAGCGGAGGAGGCCTTCTGGGGTGACCTTGAGGCAGAGCCCATATGCGGATTGTCCGTGGTCTGAGCGAGACCTAGGAGGCCCAAATCCTGAAGAGCCATTTGTAGATCAGCAGCTGAGCGGCAGGTGTACTTAGTTTCTAAATGAGTGAAGCGTACCGAAAATGGAAAGCCCCAGTGATAAACAATTTTATGCTGCTGGAGAGTTTGAAGTAGAGGCTTCAGGGTCTTTCTCTTGGCAATAGTGATGGGAGAGAAGTCAGGGAAAAGCTGATATGAGAACCCTTGAAAAGAGAGGGAGTCTTTGCCCCTAGCGGCTGCTTATAATTGCTCCTTCGTGCAATAAAAATGGAACTTAGCTATGATATACCAAGGGGGGCCATTCTCCTTTCGGGGAGCCAAGGCACGGTGGATCCTGTCCATCTCTAGCCGTTCAACTGGTATGGCGGGCTGTAGCTCCTGAAAGAGCGCTGTCATGGTGGATTGCAGGTCTATGACCCGCTTTGGGATCCCTCAGATCCGAATGTTGGACCTTCTGGTCTTCTTTTTAAAGTCTTCAAGCTTGGCTTGCAGCATGTAGTTCTCCTCCTTTAAGTTCTCAATCTCAGCAGAGTTATTTTGTACATTGCACTCTATATCATCCACTCTGACCTCTAATTCGGCCATTCTTAGGCCTAGCTCTGTGATCTCCTTAGTGAGCTTTTCAGTGATATGATCTGATGTCTGTTTTAAGGCTTTCACAGCGTGTGTGCTGCCTGTGTCAGACTCTGATGCAGACTCACCGCTGTGTTGTGGCAGGGAGGATCGTTGCGTCTGCTTCAAAGAGCATGGCGTGCCCGGCTGTGTTGTAGGAGCCCACCATCTTAGGTCCCAGCCGGGACAAGGCACAGGACCATCGTTCCTGATCCTCCGGGTGCTGCAGGAGTATCGCTGCCGTCGGGTGTTGTGGATGGAGCCCCGATCTCTCTGTGTCTGCGGCTGTGTCCCTAGAAGGAGCGGAGCTTCACATGGGCATTACCGCTCGGTGTCGCTGCGCACATGCGCCCCCCTTTTTTCTTTATACTACTAATAGCGTTGATTAGTGACTTATAATGGGACTGCGATAGTGCAGCAGGCAATCTAACACTAACTGACACTGGGGGGAACTGACTAACTGCCACTGACATCACCCGTGACACTAATACAATGATCAGTGCTAATAATATACACTGTCACGTGCTAATGACACTGGCTGGGAAGGGGTTAACATCGACAGCGTTTCTTTTACTAACACATCTCTTTGTTTCTTATTCCTGCTTTTCCATGCAAGCAGGGATTCCATACAAGTTACCATGTTTATCGGCATATAACATGCACCTTCATTTTATGAGGGAAGTTTCAGGATAAAAACTTACATTTTGAATAAAGAACCTTGAAGCAAAGTAAGGGTCAGTGCCCATCAATGTAGCCTTATTGGTGCCCATATGCAGCCTCACCTTTGCCATCAATGCAGCTTGATCTGTGCCCATCTGCAGCCTCACCATTGCCATCAATGCAGCTTGATCAGGGCCCATATGCAGCCTCACCATTGCCATCATTGCAGCTTGATCTGTGCCCATCTGCAGCCTCACCATTGCCATCGTTGCAGCTTGATCAGTGCCCATCTGCAGCCTCACAAGTGTCATCAATGCAGCCTGATCAATGCCCATCTGCAGCTTCACCATTGCCATCATTGCAGCCTGTTGAAAGCCCATCTGCAGCCTCACCATTGCCATCAATGCAGCTTTATCAGTGCCCATCTGCAGCCTCACAAGTGCCATCAATGCAGCCTGATCAATGCTCATCTGCAGCCTCACAATAGCCATCAATGCAGTTTGATCAGTGCCCATCTGCAGCCTCACAAGTGCCATCAATGCAGCCTGATCAATGCCCATCTGCAGCCTCACCAATGCCATCAATGCAGCCTGATAAATACCTATCTGCAGCCTCACAAGCACCATCAATGCAGCTTGATCAGTGCCCATCTGCAGCCTCACAAGCACCATCAATGCAGCTTGATCAGTGCCCATCTGCAGCCTCACAAGTGCCATCAATGCAGCCTGATCAATACCTATCTGCAGCCTCACAAGTGCCATCAATGCAGCCTGATTAATGCCCATCTGCAGCCTCACAAGCACCATCAATGCAGCTTGATGAGTGCCCATCTGCAGCCTCACAGGTGCCATCAATGCAGCCTGATCAATGCTCATCTGCAGCCTCACCATTGCCATCAATGCAGTTTGATCAGTGCCCATCTGCAGCCTCACAAGTGCCACCAACGCAGCCTGATCAATGCCCATCTGCAGCCTCACCAATGCCATCAATGCAGCCTGATCAATGCCCATCTACAGCCTCACAAGTGCCATTAATGCAGCCTGATCAATACCTATCTGCAGCCTCACCGTGCCATCAATGCAGCCTGATCAATGCCCATCTGCAGCCTCACAAGCACCATCAATGCAGCTTGATCAGTGCCCATCTGCAGCCTCACAAGTGCCATCAATGCAGCCTGATCAATGCCCATCTGCAGCCCACCTTAGATTACTTCTGCCGTGAAAGGGACAGGGAGGGGGGTGGGACGAGCTGTGTCAGATTACATACAATGAGAATCTCCTGTTTACTCGGCGGCTTCTTTAATACAAAGTCCCGCCTCCTGGACCGGCTTCTATGATAGACAGAACACTGCTCGCCTGCCGGCCCAGGGCTTCCTATTACAGAGGCCGCTGAGTAAACAGGGGATTTGCGCTGTATGTAATCTGACGGCGCTCGTCCTAACCCCTCCCCATTCCCTACTCTCTTTCCCTCCGAGGCAGCCTAAATTGAAGTATCGACCCATAACATGCACACACTGTTTGCTCCTGATTTTCACAGAGAAATATGGTACTTAACACCACAAAATGGTACTTGGTTATGTATTCTACAAAATGGAAATACTGGGAGCTGGGTAGGCGGTGGAACCAAGAGATTGTGCTCAGAGGTGGGTAAGGGGCGGAAACAATGGGTGCCTGAGAAGGGAGGAATACCAGCACCTATTCTCTGAGAAAAAAAGCCTTGCATATCTCTCTCTCTCTCTCTCTCTCTCTCTCTCTCTCTCTCTCTCTCTTTATATATATATATATATATATATATATATATAGAGAGAGAGAGAGAGAGAGATACTGTATATACACAGTTTTGTCAAAAGTATTGGGACACCTGCCTTTACACGTACATGAACTGTAATGGCATCTCAGTCTTAGTACGTAGGGTTCAATATTGAGTTGGCCCAACCTTTGCACCTATAACAGCTTCAACTCTTCTGGGAAGGCTGTCCATAAGGTTTAGGAGTGTATCTATGGAATGTTTGACCATTCTTCCAGAAGCACATTTGTGAGGTCAGGCACTGATGTGGACGAGAAGGCCTGGCTCGCAGTCTCTGCTCTAATTCCTCTCAAAGGTGTTCTATTGGGTTGATGTCAGGACTCTGTGCAGGCCAGTCAAATTCCTTCACCCCAAACTTGCTCATCCATGTCTTTATGGACCTACTGTATATTAGCAATGGATGTAGTAGACACTCTCACAACTTTAAAAGAACAGAACAAGCAAATGCTAGTTTTATTACTCTTTTTTGGTGAGTCATAGCCCACCTTTCTTAAAAGAGAAGTATGGGATTCATAAAAAAATAAAATTATATTCACCTAAGTGGATGCAGCATTGGTCCAGCATTGGAGCATTGGAAAAAGTCCTGTTTGTTGCATCTTTGATGTGGTTAGTAGCAAAATACGTGAAATAGCGTTAAGTGGTAACATGCATGTAAAATGTGCCTAAACGCACACCAGTCTACAACACACTGCACCTAAAGCATACATATGTGAGCAGGGTCTTAGGTGCCATCTTTATTAGTGCAGCCTTGTGCCACTAGTTTCAATCCATGAAAATCCGACAAGATATATTGTTCGTCTGAAGCTGACAAGTCATTCTCTGCAAAAAGACACATTGTACTGAGCGACAAGACTCGATCACAGGAAGTTTAATTTCTCCCTTGGCTTGCAGCCCAGTGCCATCTGAACTAATTAAAAACAGAGCCACGCTGGTACAAGGTTCAGTCCCAGTGTTTGACAATAAAAGAGGAAACCAGGGGGGTACCTAATGAGAATAGTTTGTTTTCCAATGTTGGACAACTATGTCAATTACTGGAACGGCGGCTATGGACTAGCATGCGTGCTGAGAGATAGAAGGAATGTGATTTTGCATATTCCTGTGCAATTCTCGAGGCAGCTGTGATTCATGACAAGTGTGTGTTCTTCTGATGCTGAAGTATTCTGTGTAAAGCCTGTTTGAAGGGTGCTGACTAAGGAAGGGCTGCCAGTTCAGTCAAAACCTTGTTTAAGGGTTCAGCAAATAGGGTCTCCAGTGACATCACTGACTAAATTTGGCCATATCCATATTTGGTCAATGATGTCATCCAGGAGACTCATTGCTAGTGGATGTTGCGCACACTGGTGTAGACTACAAATACTCACAGCAATCATAGCAATCATTCTCCATTTTTTAACTCTGGATACTTATACTGGTGTTTTGTAGCAGCTGGTCACTTTGTTCCCCTCCCCTTCCCTTTTCCCCTCCTATATTGGTTTTCCCTTCCTTGATAGCGCATGAGTAACCCACTTATACATCCAGGAGACCAAACCCCCCATTCGCTTTTATTGGCTCACCCCTGGGAGATGTCATTCAGGCTTCAAGCCACTGGAGCTGATTGTGACATGTGATTTTTTTTCAATTAAAGGTGTGGCATCTTTATTTAGTATTCACATTTTTTTTAATTAATAGTATCCCTTACTCATTCACACAAGAGGATGATGGTATAGGGCACACAGAGGGCTTCCAGGTTCTTATAAGCCTCATGCCCTTAGACCCCCATAAACACAGGGTCAGGGTTGCAGGGAAAAGGCCCTTATCCTCATCAGCAAGTGGACAAGATGCATCGCCAAGGGCATCCCCTCTGGCAAGATACCTTTTCAATGTTGAAGGTATGTGGCCTAGTATGGTTTGGGAAGGCTATATCCCTTCCTTTCCTGGTCACTCAGGCTGCATTTTCAGAGAAGGGTCAGGTATGGATTTCTGGGATGGACCTCCCAGTATTTTTTCTTGTATTCTCCTTCTTTGTGTTGTTTGAGTTGTATTTTTTTAAATTTATAAATATCAGTTTTGCTTTAGTAGGCTATATACATCATACAGATGTGCCACTTCACAGGCAGGTGAAGGGCAATCCCCATGCATGTTATTTAAAGGAATTTTGCATTTTCATTTATTTACATTTTGCTTTATTGAAATCAATGTTTTAAAGCAAGCAAAACTTAAAAAAAATGTTTGCTTTGGTACATGGTCCCCAGGGCAGTGGCCAGCCCCCAGTGCCATTTGTTTGACAATCCCTTGCCCAATAACATTGAAACTGGTCATTGCTGTTCTTTAACATTTGGCTCCCATTCAGAGGCATAACTAGAACCTTCAGGGTCAGTGCAAGAAACCATAAAGAGCCCCCCTGCTGCCCCCTTAAAAAAAAAGTATGATTTTGATACTTTTTTTTCAATATGTAATAAAACAGTAAAACATTTGTTTGAAATGTATTCTCACTTGAGAAGAGGAGATTAAGGGGGGATATGATCAACGTGTACAAGTATATAAGTGGTCCATATAGTGAACTTGGTGTGGAGTTATTTACTTTAAGGTCATCACAAAGGACAAGGGGGCACTCTTTACGTCTAGAGGAAAAAAGATTTCATCTACAAATACGGAAAGGTTTCTTCACAGTAAGAGCTGTGAAAATGTGGAATAGACTCCCCCCGGAGGTGGTTTTGACCAGCACGGTAGATTGTTTTAAAAAAGGCCTGGATTCTTTCCTTAATGTAAATAATATAACTGGGTACTAACACTTTTAGGTAAAGTTGATCCAGGGTGAATCCGATTGCCTCTCGGGGAATCAGGAAGGAATTTTTTCCCCCGTTATAGCAAATTGGATCCATGCTTTGCTGGGGTTTTTTGCCTTCCTCTGGATCAACTGTGGGTGAAGGATTGTATATGGGATTATTTGGTTGTGCATGTGTATATATATATATATATATGTATATATATATAAATGTTTTTTTTTTTTTTTGGTTGAACTGGATGGACTTGCGTCTTTTTTCAACCTGACTAACTATGTAACTATGTAACTATGTAACATTCAACTTACTGTAATTGTCAACAGAGGTAGTTTGGAATTAGTGATGACAGATTGTGCAGGGACCGAGTAGGATAGCAGTTTAACTTTCTTCCCTACTTCAGTCTCAGGACCCCTTCCATTGGTCTTGGGGCCCTTTCTATTGATCCCGGGGCCTTTGTTAATGGTCATAGGGCTTTGCTACTGGTCCTGGTGCCTTTTCCATGGGTCCCAGGGCCCTTTGTTTTGGTCATGGGGACCCTTTCCTCCGTCCTGGGGCCTTTCTCACGGATTTTACTCCACCCACAGGGTCCTTTTTTATGTTCCCTTTCACATATTCTGCAGCGGACCCCCTTCCTGCCATTTTGCCCCCCCCCCCATGGTGGCAGAATGCCAAGGCCCGGTATTTCTGGCACTGCTCCCATTGACTCCCATTGCTCCCATTGACTTCAATGGGGTTTGGATTTGGCAACCAAACTTTAGTCATGTCCGCTGAACCCAAGTATGTTAGGCTCTTGCGCTTGTCTGAGAAAAGGTTGCCCTAAGTATATCATTTTAATGAAGACAATACTAAAACTGGAGAGTGCAAAATTTGGTGCAGCCCTACATAGAAACCAATCAGCTTCCACTTTTTTGTCAAAGCTTAATTGAACAAGCTGAAGTTAGAAGATGATTGGCTATCATGTACAGCTGCACCAGATTTTGCACTCTTCAGTTCTAGAAAATCAACCCCTACCTATATTAAATAGATAAAAATGTGGTGTTCTTATTGTAAAGTTTATTGTAAAGGAAGTCATTTTTGTCTTTCACAATTTATCAATTCTTATTCTTTTTTTTGAAATTCCACTTCTAGTGGCTAGAGCAAAAACAGATAATACAGGGTTCATTTGCAGACCCCAGATGCAGAGCAGCACAGAGTGGGGGGAAGGCCTTTCAAGGCTTGTCCTTATTTCTGATATCATATAACATAAAGACAAGTGGAAGCCTGGAAGGAAGCCTCCTCACTCCGATCCAGATTCCGCTCTGCATCTGAGGTCTGCTTTTGCGGTGGGGGAGATCTTTCCTGAGGAAAGGTGAGCAGGAAAGAAAGAAATAAAAGCTGATCATTGTAAGCACCCCGGTGTTAAATGGTTTGTCTTATGTAAACTGATTCTGCTGTGCTTTTAAAGAACAACAGACTTGCTGGTTGGATGACCAGATAAAAATAGAAGAAAACCTAAAAAAGAATATTAATGCAGCCATCACATCTAAGAATTGGTAAGGTGCATTATAATAAATGTTTTCTTCTGTGTTTAAAGCGGGTGTAAACCCCATTCATGAAAGTTGAACTAAGCACCTATATCTGTAGTGTTTACTTATCTCTCTCCAAAGCTCTAAGTGTAGTTTCTTTCTGGTGCTTCGTTCCTCTGTTATCAGCAGAGTCACTTCTGACAAGTTCTCAGATACATGAGATAACAGTAGCTGAAAATTTGTATCGAAGAAGGAGCTTAGAAGTAGATACGCAGGGAGCTGGCCTATTCAGAATACAGATCTGCATGTTCCTTCATTCCTCTGCCTATGTTGAGGGGGGGTGTGCCTTTACTCCAATCAGCTCACACATAGCATAAGTGCAAACTCTCCATGCTTCACTGTGTACTGCTGAAAGAGGAAGAAAGATTTTTAACACGATCTGCACTTTCTGAAGAGTGAATGTAGCCTGCAATCAGAAGATGTTTTGTGCTATTAATTATAATGCAGCTGTTTCTCTCTAGTGTTCCAAGTTTAGCTGACCTGTGACTCTGGTAATAATAAGAGAGCAATGCATCTTGGGACATGTAGTTTCCCCCTGGCTGCACTGGATGAAACTACAACTACCAGTGGGCTGATGGAAAGAAGAGATTTATGGGAGGAGAAGAGCATTCTGGAAGAGACTATAAGAATCTAGTCTTTGGGCCTGGCGTGCTCTTTCGGGACCGGCATGGATCTGTGTGCAGGGAACCTGTTGCTGGAAGCTGCAGCGGTCATGGCCTGCTTCTTCAGATTTATCAGCCAAGATACCTAGAAGAACACCAGCGGACAGTGCATATTACCCTGTTCTGCAACAGCCAGAGGGCCGTTCCTGTTTCATCCACCCTGCAGGTGTGACAGATCCGTGTGAGCCACGGTGCGGGGCAGTGGAGGCCGGAGATCATCCCTTGAGCCATATACCAGAGAGATCACCATCATCATTATCTTTATCTACAGCATCCACATCTTCTGTTCCAGTGTGGTGAGCGGGTGAAAACCCAGTTTAACAGACACTGTGTATAGCCACTTCCCGACCGCTGTATGCAGAATGACGGCCAGGAAGTGGTTCAGTTATCCTGACTGGACATCATATGACGTCCTCAGGATAACAAGCCGCCGCGCGCCCTGGGGGCGCGCATCGCGGCGATCGGTGGTGTGGGAGGTCATTCTGACCCCCCGCAATGCCGATTTCGGTAAAGTGCTTCCATCCGAAGCACTTTACCATGTGATCAGCCGTGACCAATCACGGCTGGTCGCAGTGTAACACAGGAAAGCCGTTTATCAGCTTTCCTATACTCAGGTCTGCAGACCTGAGGAGTGGAGAGCCGATCGGCTGCTCTCCTGACAGGGAGGGTTTGTGCTGATGATTTATCAGCACAGCCTCCCCCCGGTTCGCCACACTAGACCACTAGGGAGCCTGCCCAGGGACCAGCAGCAATGTCCCCACCCAGGACCACCAGGGAGCCGACCAGAGACCACCAGGGAGCCGATCTGGACCACCAGGGAGACCACCCTAGACCACCAGGTAAGGGGCATAGTGCCCAATATGAATGGCACTTAGTGCCACCTTAAGATGCCACCCTAGACCACCAGGGAATGGCCCCTTTCTGTACATATGCCCACCAGTGCCCACATCAGTGTGTACCAGTGCCCCTATCAGTGCATACCAGTGCCACATATCAGTGCCCACCAGTGCCACCTACTAGTGCCCACCTATCAGTGCCCATCAGTGCCACCTATCAGTGCCCAGTGCCGCCTATGAGTGCCAATCAGTGCCGTCTATGAGTGCCCATCAATGCCGCTTATCAGTGTCCGTCAGTGCCGCTTATCAGTGTCCGTCAGTGCTGCATATCAGTGCCCGTCAGTGTTTCATATCAGTGCCCGTCAGTGCTGCTTATCAGTGCCGCCTAACAGTGCTCATCATTGCTGCATATAAGTGCTTCATCATCAGTGCCACCTCATCAGTGCCACCTCATCAGTGCCAATCAGTACTGCCAGATCAGTGCCCGTCAGTGTAGCCTCATCAGTGCCCATCAGTGATGGAGAAAATTTACTTATTTACAAAGTTTTGTGACAGAAATAGAGAATTTTTTTTTTTTTCAAAATTTTCGGTCTTTTTTTGTTTATAGTGCAAAAAATAAAAACTGCAGAGGTGATCAAATACCACCAAAAGAAAGCTCTATTTGTGGGAACAAAATGATAAAAATTTTGTTTGGGTACAGCGTCGCATGACCGCGCAATTCTC
>BLSH010306994.1:1741732-1754100 GCA_018402905.1 Glandirana rugosa
GTGTGGTATATAGTGTGTAGGTCTCTGTGACTTGTCCGGCCCAGAACAAAAACAACAAAATAAATCCCTTTTATTGAACCTATCCCTATTCTCTACTGACACCCTACGGGCTTCTTAATACTATGCGTTTGAGGTATACGCGAGGACATATACGTGTGAACGAGACGTCTGAGAGGGAGATGTCTGATAACGAGGTGAGTTGAGAGGTCGTGAAGTGAACGACTGGCAAAGAAGATATCACATGGAAACATTTGTAAAGGGGAGGAGTTAACAAGATAACCACGCCCATGTGGGGGCGCCAGAAATATTTCTGCACCCAGGCGTCTGTGACCCTAGGATCGGCCCTGGGTATAGAGAAGCCTGATAAATTTCCCTTCAGGCTAGAAACTAAGTTCTGAGCTGGAGAGAAGCAAAGAAGTATAAAGCTGCAAGTTCTGTGTAGAGAAAACTATAGAAGAAACGGTCAGCAAGTGAAGTGCTGGAGAGTTGAGTGGAGCAATAGTCTGTAGAGGGAGAGTCTGCAGAGCAAGTGTGCATATACAGGAGCGCATATGGAGTTTGCGTATCATAATTCTTCGGGCATCCCACAGTCATCTCTTATCCCTATCCAAGTTATTTTCCCTAAATAAAACAACAAAAACAAGACCCGGCCTGTTCAGTGTCTCTGGATGTGTGATATATGGTGTGATTGAGGGCGGTGGGGATGGTGACACTATGTTTTATGGCACCAGGTGACACCAACTCTAGTGAAGTCACTAATGCTTCCTTTGCATAGGCATTTCTGTGTCTTATAGCTGTTTATCCATAGGGGGATATCACCAAATACTTAGGCTAGTTATACACGCATACATTTTTCTATCCATGCTAAACCGCTTGTATGGAGCATTGCACTTCAGTGCTTAAGAATAACGTTGCATTGGGAATACGGAAATGAAGAAAAAATAAAGTACTGCAATGCATGATAATAACACATTGCAGCACAGCGTGCATTACAACAAACGCCAACGTCCACACCAACATGTTGCATTATGCACACAATAACATGTGCGTTGTAGTGTGAATTGTACCTAACCATCGTACCTAAGTATTTCCCAAGGCATGGGAACAATTTTACTTTAAAGCCACCCCATATCATCTAAAATGTATTGCTACATCCTTCCCTAGTCACTCTGTCCTGATTAGAATTGCTTTTTAAAGTGACCCTATCTCCTGCAAAAAAAGGAGGCAATACCTATAGAAAAAAGGCAATATTCTTATCTTTCTGGCAGCCCTCGTCTTGAAATGCAAGCATTCAACCGGTCAGACCAGTCAAATTCCTATTCTCCCCCCGTTGCATGTAATGGTTCTTTCTGCCAGCTTGCACATCCTGTAGTGGCAGAAGGAACCATTGAGTGCAGTAGGAGGAGCAGTAATTCGAACACACCTAAGGTGAAGCAAATCTGCAGCGATTCAAGACACGGACCACTGGAAAAAAAAGTATATTACCCCTTGGCAGGTGCTGCTATTCACTGTTTCAAGCTCTGTAATTACAGGGTCAGTCGAAGCTTTGAATCAATCCCAGTGGGAGCTTACACACAGTTGAGGGTTCTCTCCGCCATGTGCAATCATTGGACCAGCCACCACTACTGTCACTTGGGAGCAGTAGGGATGAAGGAAAGGTGAATATATGTAGAAGGAAGGGGGAGGCAATAAAGTGAACCTGTTGCTTTGCCCTAAAATAGTTTAGAATTTAAAAAAACTTCAGCTGATATCCTTAGATCTATTGACCTGTGTCTACATTAGCTCTGTTTGTATCAGTATGTTCTTACCAAGAAATTAAGTTCATTTCCCCAGTCACCAATCAGCATTAGACCTTGAACATGTACATCTGATTGGTGGCAGTGGGGAAATAAATCTAGTTCTTATTAAGAAGACGTTAATACACAAGGCCCTGTAAGGCATGGCCACTAATAAAGAGTACAGATTAGACTTCATTTGGGAACACTGCTGTAAGGTTGACCTCAAAAGCATGGTGTTATGGATTTTAGTTTCCTTGTACAGCGCTGTATCTTTTTAATAAACCCGAGTACTGATGAGCTCCTATCATGTTTTTCCAGACACACTTATGTTTTTTTCTAAATTGTGAACACGTACCCCAGTGAAATTTCATTTTAATCTCTACAGGTGACCTGGAATGTAATCTTTCTACTTGCACTGAGATAAGAATAAATGGAATTCACTCGATTAGAAGTCAAATTCTAAAGAGAAGCATGTGGATACATTAACATACATTATTACATTTAGTATAGTTATACTGATGCAATTCTTAAAGGACCAATTCAACCAAATGTTAAGTTTCATCACCAGACAGTTGGCACTGATAGTTTTTGAGATATAGAAAGGTGCTCTATGTAGCCATGCCCCGACCCCTAGAGGCCTAATGGTGACCTCCAGAGTCAGGGAGAGCTGATATCCATCTTCACAGTGTGGGCTACTAGGCATAGTGAGTGTAGTGCAGAGAGAATAAGTTGGGCGCCAGACACTTTGAGAATGCAAAAAGAGATTTATTGTCCCTTAATAGAACTGGGGAGAGAGGATTAGGGCCTGGACACCCTTAGGCAGATGAAAAACACTTGGCAGACTCCGAGACAAAAATAGGAATAGAAGGTTATAAGCTGGATTGCAGCAAACTGTATCTGTAAACCGTTGTCTCCTATAACAACTGAACTTGTAACTTCAACTTCAATGCAGATTACAACTCACAGTATCCCATTGTAGATCCTCTCGCTGAGCTCCCAGTCTCTCACTAGACTCTTCAGATCCCAGACACCACTTGATCCCTTGAGCTCCTTCACCACCAACCCACTGTGGCTTCCAAGTATCACCCACAGTCCCACTGGGTCCCTATCTTGACTCTGCTGAAGCTTTCCTGACTTCTTCTCTGTCCCCAGCTAGTTTTTGTCTCCTGTTGTAGCCAGAGCATAAGTATTTGTTTAATTTGGTCTGCTCAGGGATGCGCAGGCTGGGAGTTGTAGTGCTTCCCCCTGCCTCTAGAAAAGTTTCTGGAACTTAGGTAGGGAGAATTCAAATGACCAGCCTGAATACTGAGCAGGGTCTAGCCAACCCCTGGGGAGGTGTGCTCAGTTGGTGGCTGTGAATGTTCTTTGATTATTTGGAACCCTGAGGATGTTGTCTTAGCTCCCTTCTGAGGGGATAGATCACTAAGCTGAAAGGAGGAGGGGGGCACTCACCCCTGGTGCCCCTGGGGCTGAATGCTGAGCTGCACCTATGGATTGATCCTGTTCCAGGATTCTAGGAGTAAAGCCTCCCCTATCTGTTCTGCTTCATGGTCCCAAACTGTGAACCTATAGACCAGGGATATGCAATTAGCGGACCTCCAGATGTTTCAGAACTACAAGTCCCATGAGGCATAACAAGACTTTGACAGCCACAAGCATGACACCCAGAGGCAGAGGCATGATGAGACTTGTAGTTTTGCAACAGCTGGAGGTCCGCTAATTGCATATCCCTGCTATAGACTGTTCAGTCTAGCCATATCTGTTCTGTGAGCTACTTCATGGTCCTCTCCCATGAACCTATAGACTACTCCAGTCTTGCTGCACCTGGACTACAAAATATTGTATGGTTCCCAGCTAAGTGAAAAGAAACTGTGCCACTGCTGTTTAGAGAATTGTCTGCTGCGGAATTGTGTACTTTTTTTTTTGGAGTGTCCCACATCACCCTAAATCCCCTCCCCAGTTCCTTTAAGCAATGAAATACCAAAAAAGATAAACCCCTAGACTGATAAATGAGCCAGAGTGAAGGGACTGTTGCTGTGTTCCTGGCTGCACTATTCAGAGAATTAACCTGTTAATTTAGGTGGCACCTGTGGGGGTAGCGCTACACTGTCAAATCGAAAACACCCATTTTCTGGCCTAATAGGCAAAGGGTTACCAAAAAAATTGCATGGGGTGGGAAGTGTTCTGGGGAACATGCACATCGTTTTAAACTGCTGGCAAATGACATTTCCTAGGATAAAACAACTGTCCGCATTGTACGAGTCAACTGCTTGTTTTGTCTAGGGGAAGAAAGTTTTTATTCACCCGAACCTTCATTCCATTGGAAAATGGCACTCCCCTTGGTCCAGCAGTGGACTGCTCCTTGTCTATGGAGCCTGCTCTGGGCTTGATGACATCAGGAACAGTCAACAACTCAAGACCACAGGAGTGCGGGTGTGCAGACCAGTCTTGTGTTGGAGGATCAGGTAAGTATATTCTCCAATCTCCAATCCGCTATACAAAAACAAGCAGTTAACCCATGCAGTGTGGGCACAGCCCCACTGCATGGCAAACCTTTTTCTTAGAGATGGGCTTTAAAGCATATCTCCAGGTATATATAACATAATAGAAATGAATAGCTAATTAAAAGATAAAATAGCAAAACCCTCTTTTTTTGCAATATTCAGCTTCAATCCAGAGACTTCCCCTACAGCACATTTTTCTTCTGCTAAATCTCCTCAGTCTGATGGCTAGCATCATTCAACCCAGTTCCTTATCCTGGACCAGCTCCAGTTGTTGACTGGACAGTGAAAGAAGAAGCAGCACAGTGATTAGCTCATCTCTTTTTCTCTCTGCTCTCTCCTCCTGCCAGCACGTAAATTAACTGGCTCCTTGTACTGCTTCTACCTCTCACGCTCCAGGACTGCAAGAAGCTGATACCAGGTACTTACACTGCTTGAATTTTAAATACACATTTAATCATATATTAATGATTACAGAACCACATTCATTTATATCTTTTATATCTGCCTAGATTTCATTTTTAAATTAAATGTCCCAGCTTCAATTTTTTTTTGTATCGCAAACACTGAAACGTTCCCTCCTGCCGCACAGTGTCAGGTTATCACACAAAGTAACTGACTTATTACATTAATTGCAGATGGTATTAAACTACTCACTAAGGTCCAAAACAATTAACACCCAACCTCTTCTGGTGTAATACAAGCTACTCCGGGGGTCTGAGCACAACTGCCTTATAAACAGATGAGGTGGTTTAGCTTGCTCTAACTATTTTTGTTATTTTTGTTATTATGTTGCATTATAGTATAGCTTTTTCATAAGAAACCAGCATTACATTTGCTAATCTTTTTTTTTCACCAGAGTCAGAAATGTAGAATATAATTTCCGTAATGTTTGGACACCTTAAAAATTAGTTTTGTGGCCCCGCTGGCAGTCATGAATGGCTTTTTGCGGGAAACCCATGTTCTGTCATGATTCCCATACCGAGTTTAAAACGCGCTGCAGTTGCCACCTGCAGCAGTTGTCAATGTTAACTTTTTTTTTATTATAGGGGAAACATTGAAATAATTCTCAGGTCTCAGGGAACTCCTGCTCCATAAGAAAAAAATATTAAAAAGTAACATAGAATAAATAATAATAATAGCCAAACAACAATGGTGAAAATTGTAATGCCCCTTACATTGATGGTCAGTGGAAGAGGGCCATCCTATAATGGTAGTTGGTGTAGTTGTCTATTTGTGGCCAATGGAAGAAGGAACCTTTATATTAAAGTGATTGTAAAGTCTAGTTTTTTTTTTAAATAACAAACATGTTATACTTACCTCCTCTGTGCAGTTGGTTTTGCTCAGATCAGCCCGGATTCTCCTCTTTTCGTGTCCCTCTTCTGTGCTCCTAGCCCCTCCCTCCTATCAAGTGCCTCTATAGGCAGCAGCTTGCTGTGGGGGCACCCGAGCTGAGTCAGAGCTCCATGTGTCTATTTAGACATGGAGCTCAGACCTGGCCTCGCCCTCTCTCCCCCCTGATTGGCTGACTGACTTTGATTGACAGCCGTGGGAGCCAATGGTGCCATTGCTATGTCTAAGCCAATCAGAAAGCGTGTCCCGGATGGCTTAGACATTTGTGGACATCGCTGGAGAGAGATGGGGCTCAGGTAAGTAATTAAGGGGGGTGCTGGGGGGGGGGGGGTCACCACACACAGAAGTTTTTTTATTTTAATGCATTGAATGCATTACGATAAAAAACCCTTTGCCTTTACAACTCCTTTAAAGTGGTTGTCAACCTTGACAACCACTTTAACCTACAGGTAAGGCTATAATAAGGCTTACCTGTAGGTTCCCTTTATATCTCCTAAACCTGCACAGTTTAGGAGATATACAGTGTACTGCGATGTGCACACGTCATCAGACACAAGCGCAGTGAAGAAACGGCCTCCGTGCGGTTTTTTCACTGACATTGCGCCGCAATTGCCGCATGCGTAGGAGTGGCGTCACGCGACTGCGGCCAGTCTCAGAGCCAGAGATTGGAAGGAAGAGGGGCAGAAGATGGACATGGCCTGGAGCGGGGACATCGCGGGCTTCCAATGTAGGTAAGTGCCACATAACGGGCGAATATGCAATGCATACTAGCACATTATGCTTTTATATTGCATGGTAATAAAGAGGAAGTAAAACCCATCAGGGTTTACTTCCTCTTTAATGGTCAGTGGGAGAAGGACACTCTTATACTGTTGACCTGTAGGAAAATTACCCCCCCCCCCTTACAAACAGCTAAGAAAATAATTGATATCAGTAGTTACTGGGAGTTAGAAATGCTTCAACCCTAGCAGCCTCTTAACCACTTGCCGACCGCCCACCGCAGCGTGACGGCGGCAAGCTGGTTCGTTGTCGTGAATCGCCATCTGGGGACGGCGGCCGCGATCACGCGCGCTCACGTCGTGTGCACTGTTGTTTGATTTGACACAGGACCGATCACTCTACAGGGCCAGGCCAATGATTTGTGGCCTGGCCCTTCCGATCGGTCCTGCTCCACTTCCTCCCTGAAGCCCTTTTTGGTTTCAGCAAGGAAGAAGGAGCACACTGACACAAGGTCACATAGGCAAATTTAATCCCTTGATCGCCCTCCAGTTAACCCTTTCACTCCCTGTCACCCCCTGTCACAGTATCATATAGTTCAGTGATCTGATTTTTACCGATCGCTGTACTTGTGACCCTTGTGACGCTAAATCAGTGTTAGGGTAGATAGTATTAGGCCTAGTTAGGTGAAAATACCCCCACTTGCCCCCCCCCAATATAGGCTTTAACCCCTGCATTGCCAACTGTCACCTGTGATCACCGTATAAGTGTCACGGGTGACGCTAGCTAGCTAGCTAGTTTTTTTTTTTTCAATTAGATTACCCCCCATATATTATTTTATATATTTTTTATATTTTATATACCTTTTATAGGTTTTAACCCCCGATCACCCGACGGTGACCCCAGTTAGCTTTTAGTGTGCGTTAGGGTCAGAGTAAACCCCAGGCAGGGCCAGTTAGCGAGGTACTCTGACACGCACGCACGCACATTAGGTAGGTGTTAGATATTATTGTAGTATCTGATCAGATCAATATCTGCGATCTGATCAGATATATATTAGAGTCCCCACTAGATTAGGGTTCTAAAAAACGCAGTGTTAGCGGGATCAGCCCAGATAACTGCTAGCACCTGCGTTTAGCCCCTCCGCCCATCCCAGCCCAACCAAGTGCAGGATCAATAGATCGCTGTCACTTACAAAACACAGCACACATATCTGCAGCCTTCGCAGAGATCACGCCCGATCCCTGTGAATTCTGACAGTGAATTTGGTAGTGTTTGAAGCAGGCTCTGACAACCAGGTGCGCTTTTTTGCCTGTGAGTCACGCTAGTGTACGTTTCAAATTTAGAAAGCCCAAAATGTCTGGCCGCCGTACACTAGCGAAGAGGCCTACAATATGCCGAGTTTGACAGATGAGAGCGATGGGGAAGTCTCACTGTCAGAATCAGGCTCAACATTTGAACCTGTAGACAGCAGCGGTACCCTGACAGATAGCTCTGACAACGAAGTTGTGGTCCCTGCTAGAGTCAGGCGTACCAGACCCCATTCTGCTGTCACTGATGTGCATGAACCGCAGGGCTCTCGTATGCAGCAGAGAGCCAGTACTAGTGCCGCTACCCGTTCTGGTGACCTGGCAAGCACCAGCGGCCTAGTACATCCTAGACGCAGAAAAACCAGCACTGCAGTATCAAGTGGTGACGTGGCGAGTCCCATAAGTGCAGTACAAGCTGGTGTGGCTAGCACAAGTAATGCCCCGCAGCCACGAAGAAGACAAACACAGGCCAGCAGAACCCATAGTGCCCTTCCTGATGTGCTTGCAAACCCTGATTGGCAACCCACCACTGATGCAGCACCCGTACTTCCCCCATTCACTGCCCAACCCGGAATCACCGTGAGTACAGCTGATTTTACAGCCATAGATTTTTATTCGCTGTATTTCACGGAAGATCTCTATAGATCTATTGTGGACCAAAGCAATTTATATGCTGGTCAATTCATCGCCATTAATCCCCATTTGACACTTGCCAGAGACTGGAAACCAATCACGGTTCCAAAATTTAAGACTTTCTGGGCCTTTCCTTCCTCATGGGCATAACTTAAAAATCTGAATTGCGGTCATATTGGTCCACGCACCCAATTCACCATATGCCCGTGTTCTCTGCTTGCATGTCCAGGACACGATACAAGCAGATTTTGCGGTTCATGCACTTTAGTGACAATGAACTCAGTCGTCCACGGGGTGACCCTGAATTTGACCGGCTCTACAAAATTCGGCCCCTCATAAACTACTTCAACCAGAAGCTCGCCACACTTTTTATTCCCAACAAAGTTGTGTGCGTGGACGAGTCCCTGGTTACATTTTCTGGCCGTCTTGCTTTCAAGCAGTTTGTCCCCAGCAAGCGTGCCAGATACGGGGTCAAACTCTATAAGCTCTGTGACAGGGCCACAGGCTATAGACATAGTTTCACGGTTTATGAGGGCAAAGATAGTCATGTAGAGCCGGAAGGATGCCCAGACTACATAGGGAGCGCTGGCAAGATTGTGTGGAGCTTGGTGTCACCCTTATTCGGAAAGGGGTACCACTTATACGTGGACAATTATTACAGGAGCGTGCCACTTTTTAGTCACTTGTTTGATCATCAGATTGGCGCATGTGGCACCGTGCGACCTAATCGCCGGGGCTTCCCCCAACGGCTTGTAGATTCCCGTCTTAGTCGGGGGGAGAGAGCCTGCGCTAAGTGTAATAATTTGCTCGCGGTGAAGTGGAGGGACAACCAGAATGTTTTTGTTCTGACCTCCCTTCATGCAGATACGACAGTGCAAATTTCTACGGCGACTGGTCTTGTGGAGAAACCCCTCTGCGTCCACAAATATAACCTAAATATGGGAGGGGTGGACCTCAATGACCAGTTACTGGCACCGTACCTAATCACCCGTAAAGCTATATGCTGGTACAAAAAAGTGTCTATATATCTTTTGCAATTGGCTTTGCTGAACGCTCATGTCTTATACAGAGCGTCAGGACTGAGAGGATCCTTCCTCAAATTCATGGAAGAGATCGTCACAGCCCTTCTGCTTCCAGATGATGCAGCACCCCCACTCCAGAATGTGAATGCAGTTAGCCGGCTGCATGGGAGGCACTTTCCACTTGTTCCCCGTGGTACCCCAGGCTACAGAACACCCCAAAAGAGATGTCGTGTCTGCAGACGATGCGGATACAGGCGTGACACCCGCACTTATTGCCCCTACTGTCCTGACCAGCCTGGTCTCTGTATCGATGACTGTTTTGAACGCTATCACACATTAGTGAATTATTAGCGTAGGGTGCAGCAGACACAGTGATAGGCACACTGACATAGAGTCTCCAAAGATGCCAGTGCATTTTTGAGAGACTCAAAGCTGAAAAAAAACAAAAAAAATAAAAAAAATTTAAAACAACAAAAAAATAAAAAAAATGTTAAAAAAACAAATAAAATATAAAATAAAAAAAAAAACAAAAACAGTTGTACATTTCTTTTTTTTTCTCTCTCTCTCTTGTTTTCTCTCTAATCTCTCTCTATTCTCTCTCTATTGTTAATATTTTGTATGCATACCTGTTTGTTACTGTTTTTATCATGTTTTCTTTGCAGGTATGTCATTTTTTATGTTAATGCTTACCTGTAATGTTATATTGTTAATGTGTTTTATAATTTTTTTCTTTTTAGCAGGTATGCAATTTTTTTATGTTACTGTGTTTTATTAATTGTTTATTCCTTTTCAGGTACACCATTCAGCTGCAGCACTCATTTATTAATGGTGACAGCAAAAGCGTTTGCTCCCACCATTCATAAAGCAGCGACTCCACCACTGTTGGCGGTGATTTCACCACCACAGTTAAAAAAGAGCAAATATACCAGAGCATAGGGGCAGTGGGTGGAAATTGGAGCGGATTGCCCCTATGCTCCGGTATATTTTTTAAAAAAAGTGGCTATCCCCACCATTAGAAGTGGGAGGATGAAGGGAGGTTTTAAGAACATTACAATATATGCCCAACAAGGGCCAGCGACATACTAGTATGTTGCTGGTCTTCTCAGGCTCTCCTGTCCCACCAGGCAACGTTAGAATGCAGCTGATGTTTCCCCCAGCTGACCATAGAGCTGATTGAAGACTAGAATGGCTCCAATCATCTCCATGGCCGGAGGCTACGAGCATTTTGTGACTTTGGTTTCGCAAGATACAAACAGCGCAATTGGGAAATCTGGGAAGCATCTTATCACACCGATTTTTGTGTAGTGAGATGCTTTAAGTGCTGGGAAAAGATCTAGAGTTTAGTAGACCCCAAATTTTAAAAAAATGAAAAGGGACAGTGTAAAAATAAAATTAAAAAGCAAAATGAATAATTAAAAAAAAAAAAAAAGAACCCCTGCCCCCCATGCATGCACGCAAAGGTGGACGCAAGCGTCAGTCTCGTGACGTATGTAAACAACAATTTCACCATGCATGTGAGGTATCAACGCGAATGTCAGATCGAGGGCAGTAATTCTAGCAGTAGATCTTCTCTGTAGATTTAAGGTGGTAACCTATAAAGGCTTTTATAGGCTTTTAAAAATGTATATAGTTTGTCGCCACTTCACGGGTATAACGTCATTTTTAAAGCATGTCATGTTTGGTGTCTATGAACTCGGCATGAGATAAACTTTTATATTTCACAAAAATTGGGAAAAATAGTGTGCTTTTGTGCATTTAAATTCAAAAAAGTGTTTTTTTTCCCAAAAATTGTGTTTGAAAAATTGCTGCGCAAATACTTTGTGGAAAAAAAATTGTAACACCCACTATTTTTTTCTGTAGGGCCTCTGCTTTAAAAAATATATAATGTTTGGGGGTTCAAAGTAATTTTCTAGCAAAAAAAAAGTATTTTTTCATGTAAACAAAAAGTGTCAGAAAAGAGTTGTTGGTTCAAGTGGTTAGAAGAGTGGGTGATGTTGGGCATAAAATGCCAGGACAGTTCAAAGCCCCCCCAAATGACACCATTTTGGAAACTAGACACCCCAAGCTATTTTCTGAGAGGCATGTTGAGTCCATGCAATATTTTATTTGTTTGTCATAAGTGATTGAAAAATGAAAAACAAAAAACAAAAAAAACTTACACAAAGTTGTCACTGAAATGATATATTGCTCACACATGCCATGGGTATGTGTGGAATTACACCCCAAAATACATTCTGCTGCTTCTCCTGAGTACGGGGATACCCCATGTGTGAGACTTTTTGGGAGCCTATCCACGTACAGAACCCCGAAATCCAATCACCGCCTTCAGCATTTCTAAGGGCGAAAATTTATGTCTTCACTCCAAAGTACCTCTCCAGGTTTCGGAGGCCATGAAATGCCCAGATAGCAAGAAAAAAACCCAGATGACCCCATTTTGGAAAGCAGACACCCCAAGCTATCTGCTGAGAGGAATGTTGAGTCCATGGAATATTTTATATTTTGCCACAGGTTTCGGGGAAATTATATATTTTTTTTTTCACAAAGTTGTCACTAAATGATATGTTGCTTGAACATGCCATGGGTATATGTGAAATTACACCCCAAAATACATTCTGCTGCTTCTCCTGAATACGGGGATACCACATATGTGAGACTTTCTGGCAGTCTAGCCGCGTACGGGACCCCAAAATCCAATCACCGCCTCCAGGCTTTCTAAGTGTGTAAAAAGGTGATTTTACTCCTCACTCCCTATCACAGTTTCAGAGGTCATGGAATGCCCAGATAGCACAACCCCTCCCCCCCCCAAATGACCCCATTTTGGAAAGTAGACACCCCAAGGTATTTGCTAAGAGCCATGGTGCATATTTTTCAGCTCTCATTTGTTTTGGAAAATGAAGAAATAAACTGATTTTTTTTTACTTTTTTTTTACTTTTTTCAGATTTCAAACCTTTGTGACAAAATGTGAGATCTGCAAAATACTCAAAATGCTTCTCAGCAAATACCTTGGGGTGTCTACTTTCCAAAATGGGGTCATTTGGGGGGGGGGGGGGGGG